>JAQZBX010052346.1:0-19147 GCA_029593785.1 Cabassous unicinctus
ATATATATATATATATATATATATATACACACATATATATATATGAGCTTTGGAGTCACACAGACCTGAGTTTGAATCTTAGTTCAGCTGTGGGCTTTGGCACATTTTTTTTTTAAAGATTTATTTCTCTCCACCCCCACGTTGTTTGTATTTGCTGTGTCTGTTTGTTGTGTGCTCATCTTCTTTTTAGGAGGAACCAAACCCGGGACCTCCCACGTGGGAGGGAGGTGCCTAATCACTTGAGCCACCTCCACTCTCTGCTTTGTTTTGTCTTTCAGTATGTTTTCCCTCCTTGTGTCTCTCATTGCCATCCTGTTGCATCAACTCGCCATGCCAGCCCATAGCATCAGCTCACTGTCTTGCTCGTCTTCTTTAGGGGGCACTGGAAACTGAACCCTGGACCTCCCATGTGGTAGGTGGGAGCTCAGTCGCTTGAGCCACATCCACTTCCCTTTGGAATATTTTAAAATTTCTCTGAGCCTTGGTTTCCTCAATAAAAAGGATAGTATTACTAACCTTTCAGGTTTCATGTAAAGAGATCTTTAGATCAATGCCTATCTAAAACACTTAAGAGGAGCAGGTGTAGCTCAGTGGTTGAGTGGTTGAGTGCCTGCTTTGCATGTATGAGGTCCTGGGTTCAATCCCTGGTACCACCCTCCCCACACAAAAAAAATTAAAATACTTGACACGTAGTAGAATCCCAATAAATAGTAGTGATTATTGCTTTTTCTTTTTTCTTTCTTCTTTTTTTTTTTTTTTTTTGAAGTACTGGGGGCCGGGGATTGAACCCAGGACCTCCTCATATGTGGGAAGCCAGTGCTCAACCACTGAGCCACATCGGCTTCCCTGAATTGGTTTTCTCGTTTGTTTTGCTTGTTGTTTATTTTTGTTTTTCCAGGAGGCACCGGGAACCAAACCCGGGACCTCCCATGTGGGAGACAGGAGCTCAACCGCTTTAGCCCCATCCTCTTCCCGATTATTGCTTAAAATGATGTACCACTAATTTGGAAATACACTTTCAATTTTAAAATGGCTTTGATAAATTTGAGAACTAGAAGGGAATTTAATGAGCCAGCTCATGGATAATCTTCAAAATTAAAAACTGCTATGAAAATGATGAGAAAGCTGGTATGCAATAAGATCTTGGGATCAGTTGATGACAGGCTATTGTAAGTCATCCATGTGGTACTTTATTTTTTTTTAATAAACATTACTTTTAGAGCAGTTGTAGGTTTACAGAAAAATTATGCGGATAGTTCAGAGTTCCCAAATTACCCCTGCCACCCCAGTTTTCCTTATTAACATTTTGCATTAGTATGGTACATTTGTTACAAGTGATGAACCAATATTATTAGTCATTGACTAATGTCCATAGTTTACACAGTGTTTACTCTTTGTGTTGTAGAGTTCTCTATTTTGTTTTAAAATTTTTTTATTGTGGTAACATATGTACAACATAACATTTCCCATATTAACCACTTTCAAGTATACAATTCAGTGGTATTAATTACATTCACAATGTTGTGCTCCATCACCACCAGTACTTTATTTTTTTTAAAGCAGGAAGTCTGTTTTTATTATATTGTACTTGATAAAGGGGTTGGTAATATCAATGGTAGAAAAAGATAGAGACAACTGAGGGTAAGAAGACATCTTTTATATGGAGATATTCATGTGAGAATGGAAAGAAATCTTTGGAAATGGGCACCAGCAGATATAGTTCCAAGAGGGCAGGTAACAGCTATGATGAAAATTGTTTTATTTTCTAGATCCTTCTGTGGCCAATCAACTTCTTCATTGCCTTTGATGCCTTAATGACCAGGAACATACTTCTACTTCCTTGGGAAGCTTGATCAATCTTCTCAAAATCTTTTCTGTTGACAATATCTCTTCCTCTCTTTTGGAGGTTGTTTTCCATTCATTTTCTTTTCTGTTACCGATCCATTCTGTCATGCCTTTGATGACAAACTTGCTATCCATTCCAAAGGTGAATTTATGTTTTCGTTCTGTGTTCATTTGCTGTGTGGAGTGCCTGCAGTTTTGCTCTCTGGTTTATCTGCTGTCCAGAAACCCTCTCACTCACATTTAGAGTATTGCCAAGTCCCCAGTAATCTCCACATCCTGCTTGAGCGCTATCTTTCCCATTATTTTTGCAGCTACCATCTACATAAGCAGCTGGAATGTATTCTCAACCCCTGCCAGGACCCTGTCCTCGTTGGTCTTGGGAGTTTATGTTGGCCTTTTCCAACAGGCTCGCTCAGCATCGTCCCAGAGGCATTTGGGGTTGGTGTCTAAGGGTCTCCCGTTCGGTACTTTATTTTTATTTTTTTAAAGAAGCACAATCCTAGGAAGTATAAATGAAAGACAAACAGCCTTCAGCTCTGGTGAATCATTAGGGCTTGGTTGGTGTGCAACTGTTTTGAAAAGTGCCTTAAGACAATAAAATTATTAAAGTTTGATAAAATAAATAATTCTATTTTTTTAAAAGATTTATTTTTATTTATTTATATTCTACCCCATTGTTTTGCACTCGCTGTATGCTCTCTGTGTGCATTCTTGTGTGCTCCCTGTGTCTGCTCATCTTCTCTTTAGGAGGCACCGGGAACTGAACCTGGTACCTCCCATGTAGTAGGCAGGAGCTCAATCGTTTGAGCCACATCTGCTTCCCTACTAACATTCTTTTTTCTTTTTTTTTTTTAAAGATTTATCCATTTATTTTATTTATCCCCCCTTGCTGCTTGTGTTTGCCGTGTCCATCTGCTGTGTGTTTTCTCTGTGTCTGCTTATCTCCCCCTCGCTGCAAGGTCCTGCTGCATCAGCCCACCGCCCTCACAAGGAGGCCCCAGGAAGCGAACCCGGGGCCTCCCACATGGCAAACGGGAGCTCCATCGATTGAGCCACACCCGCTTCCCATACTACTAACATTCTTCACGAGAGTATTTGTTCATATTCCATTACCTCATTTCTCTCTCCTCTTTCTTCCTTTCTGCATTTTTCTTTTTTTTTCTTTTTTCCTTCCCTCTGCCTATTCCTTTCAACTGTGACTCATTTGGGTAATCCCAGTTAGTGGCATGTGAAGGCAGTATCAAGAGGCTGGATTGATGTGTAATTTTATTTGGAGTCCAAGGAATGGACTAAATACTTCTTCTGCATCATGAAAGGGACAAGGAAGGCAAGGATTAATCTAAGGATCCAGCAAAAAGGTTTGATAAATTTGAACGTTCTCTGTTATTTCAGTGGTAAGTAGTAAAAGTCACAACTTCAATTTGAATATTCTGGTACCCTGTAATTGTTGTGAGAGGCATAAACATATTAAAGCTTAGAATACATATTTGGTTTGTGACAGGAGAGGGTTGTGGAAGCAACTGGCTGCACTGTGTAACCAAATCTCAAAAGGCTATATAGGTGGACCTCCCATTAGGGGCCTATTTTTATTATGTTTGTGTGTTTGTTCTACCTTGTCAACTAAAATGTAACCTCTCAGGGCAGGGATTGTTTTATTTATTTCATTTCATTTTATATTCCCTACTCCTAACACAGTGATTAGTATGTAGAAGGCATGTAATAAATATTTGCAGGATATTGCAGAATATATATATATATATATATACACATATACATACAATATGGAAACATTGGTAATGTATAGTTTGTGGACCATATTTTCCAAATAAAAAAATCAGGAAAAGTTGGAGTATATATATGAGGACTATGTGGCAGAATATTTGAAATATTGTCCCAGAAAACACTGGATGACAGACTTGCTTTAATTACAGTATCTAGCCCAAGGATTCTTAAACTGAGGTTAATGGACTTCAAAGGAATCTATGAATGGAATTCAGCGGTTCCTTCAACTTGGATGGTAAAAAAATAACATTTTTATTTTCACTAATGTTCAAGTGAAATTTAGCAATTCTTTCTGTTATGAATGTAGGCAACAAACCATGGTAGAATTAGCAGTATTTTTTACGTTATCAACAATAGAAATCATAGATATTTTCACATCACATTATAGTTTTCATGAATTTCTTGAAATATGTTTTTTCATCACTAGTTAAAATTTTCAGTAATTAGATCTGCTGCAAGATCTTGTTATTGTGTTCATAAAGAAAACCCGATTATTATATTACAAATTTATTAAAATACATTTTATAATTTTATTTTTAATATAATTGGTTTCTTTTGTAGTGCTATGTATCTTATTTAAAGACCGAGATCCATAGGTTCTATCAGATTGCCAAATTGCGCAAAGGAGGTTAAGAACCCTTGAGCCAGAGGCAGATTTATGTTGAAGCTAATAAAGTTTAAGCTTTTTAGAGTCCTTCACTTTTACCGTGCTCTTCCAAGGCTCTGTTTCTAAATTTGTATCCGTCATTTTTATATTCTTTTTCTTAAAAGTCCCAAAAGTCCCAGCATGTGTAAGTTTCATGTTGTGACACAAACTTAGATCCACCGGGGCATTTAGCTCGGTACTGGACACATACTAGGTTTTCTTTTTTATTTTATTTTATATTTTTTAAAGATTTATTTTATTTATTTATGCCCCCCTTGCTGCTTGTGCTGCTGTGTCCATTCGCTGCGTGTCTCCTCTGTGTCTGCTCATCTCCCCCTTGCTGTGAGGTCCTGCCGCATCAGCCCATGGCGCAGCGCCAGGCGGCCTGCCCTCACAAGGAGGCCCTGGGAAGCGAACCCGGGGCCTCTGGTATGGTAAACGGGTGCTTGCGCCATACCGGCTTCCTGCCGTGAGGTTGCTGCATGAGCCCACTGCACCGCTCAGGCCAGCGTGCCCTCACAAGGAGGCCTCAGGACGCGAACCCGGGCCTCCCATATGGTAAACGGGGGCTACACCCGCTTCCCGTAGGTTTTCAATAATTAAGCTTTAGTTGATAGATTCCGGGAAATTTAAATGATCCTCGAGTGTATCTGGAAATCCTGCAGACCACTGCTTGACCTTCTCCACTCGCTGAGATGGGTGGGGCATTGGAGGCTGGCGGAGGGAAGGAAGGACTGGCTCCAAGGAATCGGGCTTGGAGGGGTTTTGTGGGATTAGACAGGTTTGGGCCAAGGCTAGGACAGGGAGCAAACCATGGGAGTGGAGGCGGAGAAGTAGGTTTAGGAATAACGGGAATTAGTTTCCTTTTGGAATTAGCCCCTTTCCTTGGACAGCTCTTCTGGCATGTATCTTCCCTATCAAGGTCCCTGTCATATCATGTGTGCTTAATACTGCTCTTGAGTCAGGCCAACTTTAGCGATTTCCTTTCAAATTTTGAGCTGCCACCAACGATGTGTGGCAGGGAGCCAGGGAAGCATAGGCAGTTTTCCGATCGTTTCAAGGCATAACTTTCCATACAAAATTCTCCAGCATAACAATGAGCCACATCATCCTTAAATATTTTTCTAATCAGAGCCAAAAAGATGACCTAGAGAGAGGCCCGAACTCGTGGCGATGAGCAAGTGCGGGGGTACCGCCGGCGGCTGCGCGCGGAGGATTAAGGGACTGCCGGCGCTGGCAAAGGGGCGGGAGAGCCATGGCGGAACGAGGCCGGCGCGGGCGGCAGGGGGCGGGGTTCCGGAGGCGGCCACGCGGCGCGAGGCCTAGATTTTCCGCCGCGCCGGGGCGGCAGACGAGGAAGGAGAAGCCTCCACCACCTAAGGCCTGGTGCCCCGCAGCCTCGCCGCCACCAGGGGCTCTCACCACAGACCCCTTTGTGTGCCTGCCCCCGCCCCGGAGGCGCCCCAGCCAGCGGCGCTGAGTACCCTCATTGGCTCAGTCGACAGCTTCACCGATTGGTTCTCGAGCCCGCCCGGCGTCGTCCGCATCTGCTCGCCATTATTGGTCACCTGAGCTGTCTTTCAGGTCGCCACGAGCGGTGATTGCCCGGCAGCTCGGAGTCCCTGGAAGTAGTTCCGGGAAACCCCGCGTGCTGCCGGGATCGCGTCTCGGTCCATGAGGGGGGGAGGGGGTGGCGCGCGCGCCATTTCTAGTCGTTTTCAAAGCGCCTCGCGCTGATTCTCACGGGCCTGGCCGCCGGCCCCTTCTCTGCCCTGGTGAGTCTCGCGCCAGCCCGTGGGGGGAGGGGCCGGGGGCCTCGATCCGACCCGACTCGGCCCGGCCAGCGCTCGGCGCCATGTCCCCGGTTTCGTGTTCGCTCCGAGGCCCCGGGGTGGGGGTGGGGATGGGCTGGGGGCGGCTTCGGCCTCGTCCGGCCGCGCTGCTGAGGGCCTAGCCCCGCTGAGGCGTCTCCTCGCTGTCGTTCAACCTTCCCCGGCCCCTCCGACTCCCGTCTCAGAGTCGGGCCCGTGGGGCGCATTCGGCGCGGCCTGCCGGGGTCTGCCGTGCTTTTCCCGCCTCCGCTCGCCTCTCCATGCGGCTGGCTGCTGGGCACCGCGAAGGGCCTGAGATGCCCGCGGCCCCGTGGTCTCTCCCCGCCGGAGCCGCTTCGTTCCCGCCTCAGCCGGCCTAGCCACGAGTGGGATGTATTGATACTCGGAACGGTCATGAGGGGGTGGTGTGGGCAGAGGGCGGGATGCAATCCCGGGGTTACCTGAGCCGGAGAAAACTTCTGTGTGTGAGCAGCATCTGAAAGGCTGTGTGGGGAGCCTCTCTCCCCTCCCCCATCCTGCATGCTGCGAGCCGTGATTTGAAGGAAAAAATGACTACTAGAGGCCATGAAACTTAGGCTATAAGCAGCGCCTAAGATATATATATATACACATATATATGTATATAAACCCAAGACTGCAACAGGCGCACTAAATTGGAAAGGCGATTCTTTTTCTTATACGGTGGTAACCGTTTTGCCAAAACTTAAAAAATTGAAGCCAAGGGGCTCTTGAAAGGTTCAGTCCTTTCACAATACCTGTTTGAGATTTTTGCTGTCCTCCAGAGGCTGAGTTTGTGTTCTTACGAGTTAGTCGTAGGATAAGGGCTTGACTCTCCTAAGCTATGAGATAACCGTTAGTTTCCATTTCGCTGGCTCTTTTAAAGCCCTTCTCTTAATATGAAGAAATTACACAGATGTTCAGAGAGTAAGGGAGGGCCTAGTACTGACTTAACAAATCTCCTATCGTCACAT
Source organism: Cabassous unicinctus (assembly GCA_029593785.1). Classification (NCBI taxonomy): domain Eukaryota; kingdom Metazoa; phylum Chordata; class Mammalia; order Cingulata; family Chlamyphoridae; genus Cabassous; species Cabassous unicinctus. Next base: position 7,077 of record JAQZBX010052346.1, read on the forward strand.
TTAAATCTTATTTAAATTTCTACTTTCTGCAAACATGTTTAGATCAAATGACTCCAGTCACCTTAGTATATTTGCTGCATCCAGAAATATGGTTTGGCTGTGTGGCATTGTGTTGAAATGACACGAGTTTTAAATGGTCTCATATAACATAAAAGTCTTTTTTAAATGAGCACTTTGTATTTGACTTGAAGAGAGAGGTTTTTCCTTGATCTGTAAGGTTTTATTTTCTGGAATCTATTTTACATTTTTTTTTGGTTAAAGTTTACAAAACTTTAAAAAAAATTATTTCGACCAATTTCAGTATCAACTTGTAGAGCCTTTGCAGTTAAGTGGTAGTCATAAATATTTCTGTCTTGTGCTTAATACACTATTTGTCTTTTTGCTTTACACACTCTTAAAACAGCACCACCCTAACAGATGTTCTTGAACTTTTCTGTTAAAAATTTGCTTCCTTTCTGTGCCTAGTAGTATTCCCAGATGCAATGCTGTAAAGGTCTTGTGAAATTGAGAACTTTTGAGTTCTGATGATCTTACGGTTGTATTTGGGGTGGGGGAGGATGGGAAAACATAAGTATATGTTCACAAAGAGATTTTGGACTTTAGGATGCATCTTTACCAGAAATATGTTGTATTAATCAGTGAACGTATTCATCTTGCACGATAAGCAGTTTCTTGATCAAAAGCGCAGTTTTGAGTGTTTTCATTTTTGCTAGTTCATCTGAATTTGAGGCTTGCCCTTGAGAAACATTTATCCCCCCAATGACCAAAAAGTCTGCGTCTGTACAGCTATTAGAGGGCTATTAAATCTTAATAATATTCTGTAATCACAAGCAGTCATGATATCTCATTTTCAGAGTAACCCTTTGCGTTTCCCTTTCTTCCTCCTACTATTACCTCCTGCTTGTCTTGTCTTGTTCTTCCTCTCTCTTTCATTAACTTCAACTAAATACCAGTGGACTTTTAAATGAAAAGAAGTTGTTTTAAGTCAGAAAACTGCACCTGGTGCATTTGCACAGTGTTTGATGAACAATCTGGAAGTGTGGTTACCTTATGTGTCTTAGTGCTTTTTAGGAGACTTGTATTTTCTTTATAGCCAACTAGGTATCTTGAGTTCATCAAGAAAAGTAGGCTTTTTCTTGAGATTCACCTTCATGTCCTTTATTTCAGTATGTTTTGCAATATCTTTATCTGCTGCCTATTATCTTCATCAAATTACAATTTTACCACAGACAAATGCACTTTAACTTTAATTCCCTGTCTTCTGAGGCAGTGTGGAGACTGGCCTTGTATGGTTTTATTTGTCTCTTCAGGAAGTTGATCTATTTCAGCATTATTTTAACGGCTGAACATACAAAATGATTTTTGGTAGGTTAACCTGAGAAATCTGACCTAAGTTTATCCTAATTAGGTAATGTTTGTTGAAACTATTTGAAAGTAGTTAGCTGTCCCTTCTTCAAATATATTTTTGCAGCATTTTTTTACTGAAATGAAAAACATGTACTCACGGTTTTTTTTAAAGAAGTACCCTCAACTACTACAGCTTACTTTTTATTTTATATGAACTTAAAACAATTGTTACAGATTTTAAACTTGGTCATTTTTTCTTTTAAATCTGTGAATGGAAATAGCATTAACTTTAGAACAAAAATTAACATCAAGTTGTGTTTTTTTGTTTGTTTTGTTTTAAGTGAGGCGGAGAAAACCCAAATCACCAGCATGTTGAACTAGAGACCACAGGGCATTTATTTCACACCTATGTTGGATTTGAAACGGAGCTAGGAAAAATTGAAAGTCCTTAAACCTTGAATAAGTGGTCTGTGGGTGTTCATTTTGTTTTTAAACCCAGCTTTTAAAAACTTTCTAAAAATTGAGAGCTGAGGGGCTGTTAGAATTTTGTGGTGGTTTGTTGATAATGCTCACCAAGACACAACAGCTGCTTTTGTTAATCAGCGATCCTACCATCAGTAAATTCAAACCTTTATTTAATCTAGTGTACATGAAATTCTTTAAAGATATAATGCTTTCATGTACATTTTCTATGGTTTTGCAGGGTTTTTATTGCAAATTTAGGTCAGATACATCACAAAAGGCATAAAATATTATTTTGATAGAGGTAATTAGCAGCATGTATACAAATTAGTTTAGATAAATCATGCATTGTCCTACAAACTAGTTATTTCTGGCTTAATGTAATATAGCTCCTGAATTTTTTCCAGCAGCATAATAAAATGGCTAATCAGGTGAATGGTAATGCGGTACAGTTAAAAGAAGAGGAAGAACCAATGGATACTTCCAGTGTAACTCACACAGAACACTACAAGACACTGATAGAGGCAGGCCTCCCACAGAAGGTGGCAGAAAGACTTGATGAAATATTTCAGACAGGTATAATATGCATTTCTTGTTTCTGACTGGTTATGAAAGCGAGGGCAAACCACTTTGAATTTTATAGATTTTTAAGGTTAAATAATACTTTATTGTTTCCGATCTGTGTAGAGCTGAATGTTTGTTACTTTCCCTTCACCAAGGGCATATTGGGTTTGACTTTGATATTCTTATTACTTTATTTTGAAGCCTCTTTAGTGTTGAATATGCAGTCTTAGTTGCTTCAGAACAGTACATCAGTTTGTCTTAGATTTACCACCAATTAAAATGTATGTTTCAGCATACCAAATTTTTTGCGTTTTTTTTTTTTTTAAATCTAAATCAGCCATCATTTTGCTTTTACTTTTCTACTTTTAGCTTCTTAAAGTGATTGTTAACTCAGTTTAGGTCTGATTAGGTGGCATAATAAGAGGAATAGCTAGACCGTATTGCCTGAAACAATAATAAATGTCAAACTTGAGAGTTTGTGCCCTGTCTAATTTCTAATAGACAGTAATCCACATCTCTCAAGTAATTTGGAAGTGTTTGGTTTGTAATAGCTGCTTTTTTTTTTTTTTTTTTTTTTTAAATCCAGAAGTCCCACGGTTAAGTGCTTAAGCAAATTTGAATGTCTTAATATGGTTGGTTGTAAGTGGTTTGAAGTTTTATTAAAGAGGGAGAGAAATATCTACCCTTAGGCAGTGTTGTTCATAAATAAATGTGTCCTCCCCCTTTGGGGCCATAGATGGATACTTTCTTCCTCTGTGTTTTGTGTGCCTATCCAGATTCTGGGATAGAGAATTGAACTGTCTTACAAACTTGTCTTTAACTACAGTAGTAACAAAACATGCTTTTTTCTCCTTAAAATATTTAAAATCTGAGAAAGCTCAGGATTATTTTAGACACTAAAATGACTTCTAAAAATGACTCCTGGGTGATGGTCCCATTTGAAAGTCAGTCCTCAGGAACTTTCTGTGATATTCTGCCATTGAGACTTGGCAGTCATCTGCTTAGAGATGCTCTCTTGTAGAGTGTTTTGTTATTGATAAGAGGCTGATGGTTTGGGGGTAGGCGTGGATTGACAATGGATTGATGGGTGTCCTGAGTTGTGGCTTTGGGTGGTGGTAAGGAAACTCCAGTTATTTAGGCACGCTCATTTTGAGCTTTTAAAACATATCATGGCAACATTTTTTTTTTTATAAGTAACTTTGCCAGGGGCATTACATTTATTTAAAATTTATGGAATGAAATAAAATTCTTTTTGCTTTATCACAATAGTCACTTTTGATCTTATTTCCATATGGACTTGGGGGTTTTAATCAGTTAAATGTTTCCATTTTACATTGGTTTAATTCTGATATATATTCCTATTTATATATGTATCTATGTAGACGTGACAAACTTAATCGACTGTTAAGAAATTGTTTTAAACTTAAGTAGATGTTCTGTGTGCAGTTAAGTATACTACATATATATAGAATGCAGCGTTTATATTTTCTATATAGTTTACTTGTAAGTCCATAGTAAAGCCCTTAATGCCATTTGAAAAAGATTGTTATCATTGACAGTCAGTGTTGTGAATGCCACAGCATCTTTTAAATCTCAGCTTGTCACCTCAGGAAAAAGAATGCCTTAAAATATGATTTTCAGAATTGATTAATCAAGCTGCACTTGCATTTATAGAAGAATTTAAAAATTTAAAATAATGCCTTTCCACATTCTGACTGCAGCAAAGTAGGTGCTCAGATAAACAAGTACATTTCAGTTTATCTTTGGTGTTAAAGAGGGAAAGCCTTTGACACTTTTTGGAGAGTGGAAAGAATTATTTAGTAAAACTGGTACTCTCACCCCCCACCTCCCACCCCTTTCTTGTCTAAGTAACTAGTTACACTTGAAGTTAACACAACTACAACAGCCCATACTTTGAAGGTAGATCTTTGGGAAATACAGTGTATTCTTACCACTCTAATATAAAATAGAATTTGTTATATTAATGCTAAATCGGTGGTATAATGTGTATTTCAGGTGTATTTCAGATTTGACTTTCAGGATTTACAATTTTGGGGAAGTGGAAGATGGGGAGATTTTTTTTTTTCTGTGGGAAATGGGGATCGAAATTCATGTTTATGGGTGTTGATATTTTATCTTCTATTTTCATATTTATGCTCTTGAACTTTATAGTATTTGTATAGCTGCATATATGCATGTAGTTAAACAAAAATGTAGTTTCTTAGTAATAGTATTTAGTATAACAATTCTTGAGTAAATGTTGATAGAACAGTTTAGTTTACCCTTTTTGATGCAATAATGTTACCACTTTTCAATTTAATTTTTAGGATTGGTAGCTTATGTGGATCTTGATGAAAGAGCAATTGATGCTCTCAGGGAATTTAATGAAGAAGGAGCTCTGTCTGTACTACAACAGTTCAAGGAAAGTGACTTATCACATGTCCAGGTAAGTTATTACTCAGAAATGTTTTTGAACAGTTAATCATCTGAAAATTGTTTTTTCTGTTAGTTTTTTTTTTTCCCCTCCTTTTGGAGAAGTAGTATTTTTTGTTTTTATTTAAAGACTACCTCTTTAAATAGTTAAAACAAACAGAAAAGAGCTGTTTGTGGCAAAGAGTTGCAGAAGCACAGTGAATATAAAGTAAGTCTCCTACTTTGCAGTAAGTTACACTAAAAATTTAATGAACGTCAGTTTGATGATTGTTATTATTAGGTTTTTATGTGTTTAAATTGCATATATATATATATATTTTTTTTTTCTTTTGTTTTCTTTCTGCAAGTTTTTATTACACAAAGAGAGGCGGCTCAGTCTTTCTTGGCAGCTGCTTTCCTCATGGCAGCCAGTACGTTGTTCAGCTCCTCTCTCTTCCTCTTTGCACGGATGTGTGTCCCCACCCTTTTCTTGATGAACTTGAGGGCCCGTTTGTCCTTGGAGACCTTGAGCAGCTCCATGGCGCGCCGCTCATATCTGGTGAAGCCGCAAACCTCTCGGATCATGTCCCCCACGAACTTGGTGTGCTTGGTGAGGCGCCCGCGGCGGTGCTGTGCCTCGGCTTGCTCACGTTCTTGGTCACCTTATGGCCTTTGTTGAGGCCCATGGCCATGGGGTAGTGCAGAGCCATGGCTGCTGCCCCTTCAGTGGCTGCCGCGTTGGAAGGGTGCATATATTTTTAAAAATCATTTTTTGGTTATCTTATGTGTTTTATTGTCTTGGAGGGAAATTATGTAGGTGGGAGGAATAATTTCAGAACATCTGGTAAAGATAGTCCAGATGCTGTTAAATATCAGCAGATGGAAGACTTTGTTTTCCAAGTGTAGAAGGTAAGCTCCCTGAGGCATTGGCTGTCTCTAGTAACCACTCAGCAATTATTCATTGAATGAATAAGTAAATATTTTGTAAAAATTCTGGTTTTCTGAAATTTAAGTATAATTTTGTATTCAGGCTTTCAGAGATTCTTGGTGATTCTTTTTTTTGTTTATTTATTTATTTTTTCATAATTCTTTTTCACTGAATTATTTGACTGTTCTAGAACAAAAGTGCATTTTTATGTGGAGTTATGAAGACCTACAGGCAAAGGGAGAAACAGGGGAGCAAGGTGCAAGAGTCCACAAAGGGACCTGATGAAGCAAAGATCAAGGTAAAACTTGAATTGGATAGTTTTAATGAAATTAAATTTACTGATTAGGTAGACTACCTCTTTTCATGATTCCTAGAGATTTTATAGCTTCATGTTTTTGCTTTTTTAAAAACTAGTATTTAGAAATTATATAATTTAGGGGGAAAATATCTTCTAGTTAGTACACAAGAAGTAGAATTTGGGGGACAGATATTTAATATTACGTTTGATGAGAAACCCTAATTCAGACTCTTGTCATTCCTTGTTCTTCTGACTATGAGTGATACTTACTGACACTTCCAATAACAGTTTCTTTGCTTGATCCAATAATGTCTTTCTTTTAAAAGCTTTTGGTTCAGTTTTTTTCCAGGTACTTTTTTTTTTTCTTGGTAAAGACTCACTGTTAAAACTGATTTCCTAAAAGATGATGTTCAGTTTTAAATGTTAAAAGTGTACAAGTTGCTTTGTTGCAATAAAACTAAATGTGTACACACACACACAAAAAAAACAAAACTGCTTTGCTCTTTTGAATTTTTATTTACATTTCTTACCCTCAGTTTCTTTGTTTGTAAAATGGGAAGAGTAGTAGTGCCTGCCTCATAGAGTTGCTGTAAAGATTAAATGAATTAAATATGTAAAGTACTTACAATAATACCCACAATGAAGTAAGAACTATATAGCTATGAGCTATTATTATTACTGTTATTAGGTACACTCCTCAAAGGTGAATATAGGGCTTTTAGTGAAATTCCAGTGAACCTGATTTATTTATTAAATGAATATTATTGACTTCCTGCAGTGATAAACTTTTAAATTTGAAATAGTTATTTAATGTTGAAGTTGTTTGTATAGGTGGTGTATATTTCAGACAGGAACTATAATTCGTAGTTTCTATCATATAACTTATATAGCTAATTTATATAGAGCTCCTTTTTTTCCCTTGACTGTAAAATGGCGTAACCTCATTCTTAGAATATTTTAAATAAGTATGTGAACATTCTGTTTGAGGTACTAGTTTGTTAAAAAAAAAATTTTTTTTTTTTCATTGAAGAGCCCTATATTATTTCCCTAATGCTATTTGCTCTTGATAAGGTAATGAGAAAATTTAAAGTGTCATCCTTTCCCTTTTAAGGTAAAGAGATATGTTTAATTAAAATACTAAGAACTATAAAAGTAGAGGGTCTGGCAACTCCCATTAAGCGGGTGGATGCATCTACCCCAAACTGATTTGCCTTTTGTTTTACAAATACTTCCAGAAGAACATAAATTCATAATCTGTAGAATATCAATTCATGTTAATACCTTTAATTCTAGTCTAACTTCTGATGAGATGTCAAGCAGTCATTTAATCTTTTTGAGCTACAGTTGCCTTGTCAGTTAAGCCAAGAATTAGACTCAAGTGGTTTTTTAAAACTTCAGCAGTGGAATCCTTTTGAATGAATTCTCATGTGAAATCCCACCATACATATTTTCAGGATTTTTTTTTTATATGTATATACTACATATCATGCAGATAATATATAATGTACATATATATGTAATTACATATATATTTTACATGTATTTGTTTAGCTCTGGTTGAGTCAAAGAAAAAAGAATGGAGGCCTAAGGCATCTCTGTGGAATCCCAAGTTTTCTCCAAACATTTTTGAAAAACCACTAAACTTGATGATACCTAAAACTTCTTGTTGCTCTGACATTGTATAATTTTAAAAACTTGAAGTGTAAAATTCCTTCCTTTCTAGGTAGATTGTACTATGTTTTTTTTAATTAGCAGGTTATATATTTGTTCTATAGGCCTTTCATATAAGTGGTGCTTCAATTATAACAAACTCCTTCAGGACAAAGATATTATGAGTCCTTATAATACCTAATGTAATGTTATGAGGAAAATTGGTAGTCGAAAAAATGCATGGTTTTATATTTTTGACACCTGAGATACTCATTTGGTAATTGCCAAATATTTTGAGCCTATATTGCGTGAAAAATGGTCTGGTTCTTAAGGAACTTACGGTATAGCAGGAGTTTGAAACAAAAGGACCAAAGAAAATAAAAATTGTGGAACTTCAAGTACAATAGAAAGTCAGGAGTGGAAAAGATGAATGTAACAGTAAATGGGGAAAAATGCATGAAGGAGGTAGGACTTGTATTAATTTTTGAAGGATAAAGAACATTTTATTTGAAAAGAATCACTGGTGGAAATAATACGGTTTTTAAAGAGATTGAGTAAGGAGAGGTTTGAAGTAAAGAAGGTGCAAAATGAGGAATACTATTATATACGTAAGTACGAATAGGTAATATGGGGCTGGTTTATGTAAAACTTTTTTTTTTTTTAATGGTTTTTTTTTTTAATTCATAAAAATCAAGATTTTTCACAGTACATACCAATATTTGTAAAATGATATGTATGTAAAACTTTTAATAATCCTTACCTCTTTTCTGTGTTCTTAAACCGTGGTATGTGCTGGGAACTTAATTTGCTTATAACTCTTTCCATTAAATGTATGGAAAGGAGCAGTAAAATAAAGTGGGAGTGGCACACGTGTGAGGAATTGGTATGAATTTTGACATTTTTTACATAGCCTAAGGTGTTGGAAAAGATTAATCTACTTTTATTTTTGCGTGTGTGATTTAATATTCAGGTGTAAACAGGTATATAATTATCTCTAGGCCTTGCTTGAGAGGACTGGTTATACTCTGGATGTAACCACAGGACAGAGGAAGTATGGTGGTCCTCCACCAGACAGTGTGTACTCTGGCATGCAACCTGGAATTGGAACAGAGGTAAGTATTTTTCAGCTTTCTCCCGAAATCCTTCCAATTTGCAAATTCTTCTATCTGTTGTTACTTTATTTTTTGGATACCTATCTGTGCTTTGCTGCCAGCATTAGCAAAGATAATCATGTGACTAGTAGATACCTGGACATCTTGTAAAAGAATTCAGGGTTCTTAGAACTGGTTGCTAAGACCATGCTACTGGCATCACACCATTTTAGATGTTTGGGGTGAGTTTCAAAAGAAGCAGTTGCTTTATTCTGCCCCTTTTTTAAATCAGTAATTTTTTTTCTTTTTCGAGGTACTGGGGGCCGGAGATTGAACCCCAGCCCCCAGTATGTGATTGATCATATGTGAGAAGCCGGTGCTCAACCACTGAGCCACATCTGCTCCCCTGTATCAATAATTTTGAACAGTGCTTGTGTCCTCTTCCGTCCCAACACCCCCACAGCACCACCATGGAAGATCACATGGAAGATAACTCAGTATTTACTGAGAAACATTATTTATGAGTATGAGTGCACAAGAGATGGATGTGGAGTCAGATAAAAGGTTCAGCACATTGGTCTATACTAGAACAAGGGAGCAATTCTTTTTCTACCTATGCCTTCATAAAGATTTCTCCATATGTCTTTATGCTAGGCTGTTCTAATCCTTTAAATGGAGAAAACTATGTGCCAGAGTGTAAGCTCTGACAGCCGGGACTACTACGGTTTTGGTGGCTGACAAAATGCCAGAAACATAGTAGAAACTCAATATTTGATGAATGATTGATTATGATTTTTGTTTGAATGCTGAAATTGTGACCTTGTAACTTGAAATCTAAACTAGATGAAGTAATAGTTTTATAAAACTTTTAAAACAAAGTGATATGGGATAGCTTTCTTAGATTATGATATTAGTTAAATATTTAGGTGGTATTATTTGAGTTCTAAGAAATCTTAAGTTTACTCAAACTCTTACTTGAGTAACTTTAAAGGAAACCGTAAATGCATTCTTTAGATTTTTATCAATGATACCATCCTAAAAACTAAAACTTACTTTTCAGGTGACCAAAAGCAAAGATTATTATATCTAGTTTGTGACTGGATAAACAAAAGTGTTGATAGTTATTCTAACTTTTGAGATCTATGTCAGAACTAATTCTAGTTCTGTGTTCTCTGTCTATAAAATAGAGTTTGCATTTATTGGTCTTTGTTCCCTGAATTTCTTTTTAACGTTTTTATAGTAAATATTCTCTTTCTTAATACTTAGTGTTATATGTTTAAAAGGGACTCTTAAGCATTTTTTTTTCATGATACCTGAATCAACTCATACTATTTTGAGTCTCTTAAAATTATCCTAAATAACTTACTATTATATAATTATTGATAAAGTTGGAGTTGGGACTCTGAGCCATCTAGGGTCCCTTGCAAGAGCAGTTGTCATTGATGAAACATAGTGTATTAATGAATAGTACTTCGGCCTTGTTTCACTTTTGTCCTCTCATTAACATCCTCCCCCATCCTTCATCTCTATGTTCTCCTCCCCCATCCTTCATCTCTATGTTCTCCTTCTGTCGTGAACTCTTAAATCTACATTTATATTTCATTTGAATTTTAAACAGTATAGAAATATGGTTTATCTTTTTCTTTTTTTTAAAGATTTATTTATTTATTCCCCCCCTTGTTTTTGCGCTCGCTGTCTTGCTTTCTGTGTCCATTTGCTGTGTGCTCTCTGTGTTTGTTTGTCTTCTCTTCTTCTCGTCTTCTCTCTTTTTTTTTACCTTTTAAAATTATCTTTATTAAAGCAGTTGTAAGTTTACAGAAATCGTCTTCTCTTTAGGAGGCACCGGGAACTGATCCTGGGACCTTCGATACGGGAGAGAGGCACTCATTCGCTTGAGCCACCTTGGCTCCCTGGTTCGTTGTGTCTCTGTCTCTTCTCTTTGTCTCTTTGTTGAGCCAGCTCTCCATGTGGGCCAGCTTGCTTTCACCAGGAGGCCCCAGGAAATGAACCCAGGACCTCCCGTATGGTACACGGGAGCCCAGTTGTTTGAGCCACATTTGCTTCCTTGGTTTATCTTTCTTTCTTGAACTTCTATAGCATGTGTGTTTTTCCTAATGGCTTTAAATTTTGTTCTTAGCTTCAGTATTTTTTTAACCTTAAAACTCCCCACATAAAATGAATAATAAAAATGAAACTGCTTCTTTCCTTCTCCCTAGTCCTTGAGGCAGTTCCTGAAACACCTACAAAAGGGGAAAACAATTTGAAAACCAGTGATCGATAACATGCCATTCAACATGTGATATTCTTGTTAGTATTTCCCAGTTGTTATATTTATCATAGTCTTGTTTCTGAAACTTGTATAAAATCCTTAAGAGGAAAGAATTATGTTTATATAATAGTTTAATGTTCTTCAAAATTCCCATTACATAAACCTGGTACAAAATTGGTTGTATATATTTCATAATAATTAAATAAACATACTTTTTTTTAAAGCTCATTAGATTGGAGTTCATTAATGGTAACTTGTTTTATCTTTGCTTCATATGGATTAGGAAGGAGTTTTCTAGTACTATAAATACTATTTCACTGGAAGCATTTGAACAATTTAATAGGATAAAGTGTTAGGTATCCAATTAGAAATTAATAGTTGTTATGCTAATTGTAAAACATGTACATTCTCTTATATTGCATTACCTCTTTAGGAGAAAGAAGCATTTTCCTTTGTATTAGATATCATTACATACAGCAGATATGATTGCAGCAAAATCCCTGTAATGAGATCACCAGCCTAAGCCACTTGTTTGTGTAAAACAATTTGCTAGTTAGACACCAGTATAAAGTTTTGGATTTTTCCCATAAAGTATGTTTGCAGAAGATTTGGCCTAAATTTGTTGAAAATGAGAGTTTTGAATAATGGGGAAAAAATAGGTTTTTAATGTATTGGGTTACTGGTAGATTTAATAAATAAGTTGGTTTTAATTGGTATAATTTAGAATGTTAGGTTTTGATTTTGGTTTTGTTTTGGTATAGTTATTGTTAAAGATCGTTCTAGCTCTTTATTGAGGAAGTTGAAGTTAGAGTCAGTACCTGAGACTGTGGCAGTATTAAAATTGAGTTGTTAGGAAGCGGGTGTGGCTCAGTGGATAGAGCCCCCGTTTACCATATGGGAGGCCCGGGTTCGCATCCCGAGGCCTCCTTGTGAGGGCACGCCGGCCTGAGCGGTGCGGTGGGCTGATGCAGCAACCTCACGGCAGGAAGCGGGTGTGGCGCAATGGATAGCGCACCCGTTTACCATATGAGAGGCCCCGGGTTCGCTTCC
>JAQZBX010052347.1:0-19139 GCA_029593785.1 Cabassous unicinctus
TGCATTTATATTTAAAATAATTATTGATAATGCCAGACTTAATTCTGTCATTTTGCAGTTGGTTTCTGTAAATTTTGTAATATTTTGTCCTTCATTTATTTTATTACTCTATATTTTTGTGGTTACTTTATCTTTTTTGAATGAAACATTTAGAATCAATTCTCATTTTCTTTTCTATATATATTTAGCATTTTAAATCTGGAACAATTTCGCTTGATTTATTATGTTCCTAATTTCAGTAGCATATTCAATCTATTATTCTACTCTCTTTCAACACTCTCCTTTAGATTGCTCTTGTCACGCACTATGTTTTTTTCACTGTGTGTCCAAAACCATATATTTTAATTAATTTTTATGCATTTTTATTTTAGATTATATGAGTCATTAAAAAGCATTGTTACAAAGCATAAAACCATAACCTGGCATTTATGTTTACTCATCTAGTGACTTTTACCTAAGATCTATATTTCTTGTTATAGTTTAATCTATGATCTAATTTTCTTTCATTTAAATCTGAGCAATACCCTTTAGCATTTACTGACATAAAATTCTTGGTTGGCATTTATTTTCTTGCAGAACATTGAAAGTTGCATCCATTGTTTTCTGAACTCCCTGGCTTCTGAAGAAAAATTAAACTTAGTATTGAGGATTTGAGGATTATTGGTTAGTGATATGTTGCTTCCCTTTTGCTTCTTTCCCAATTTTTACATTGTTATTGATGTTCAACAGTTTAATGTGTCTCTTTTTGGGTCTTTTTAAATTTATCCTATTTGTAGTTTATTGAGATTGTTGGATATGTATATTTACATCTTTTGTCAAATTTGCGAAATTTTCAGCCATGATTTCTTCAAATCTTTTTCTTCCCTTTTCACTCTTTCTTCTTTTTGTGGAACCCCTATAATGTGAATATTGGTACACTTCATGTTTACCACAGATGCTTTTGGCTCTGTTCCTTTTATTCATTCTTTTCCTGTTCTTTTGCTGTTCTTCTTCTTCATTCTCTGTTCTTTCTTTTTTTCCTGTGGTATTTTTGCGTAATATGTGATTTTTTAGTTGAAATCTGGACTTTTGAATATTTTAATTTGCTGTCAATTGGAATCAGATTCTCACATTTCTGCAAGATTTGTTAATTTCCCCCCTTTTAGTGGTTAATGACTAATGTATTCTGTTTATATACAGAATTTTCACACTATGCAAAGGCTGGATACCTTGATGTGTGTAGTTACTAAGTCTCTATTGTTTTAGTTTTTATGTACTAGTATTGTGGTGGTAATTTCATGAATGTCAGAAGATAACAAAGGAAAAACTGAAAGAAAAACTCAATTGGTCTCTTTCAGCACTTAGACAGCATTCCACAGCCTGATGTGAAGGCATAGGGTCCTCTAAAGTAATTTTTTGCATCACTGTTTCCCTGTGCTAGTATGTATGGACTTTTAAATTCCCCTGCATACAAGGACATTCCAATGCTCCATTTTCTCCAGAAAACTGCAACTTTACTCCCAAGCTGTTATGATTTGTCCCATGCAGCAGTGGTCCAATTGTTATCTTACAGTGTTTTAGTTTATCTGTCAGCCTCTTCTATGTACAATGTAATTTCCGGGACAGGTGAGGCATAAAAAATGTCTTACATTAATCCTTCAGACAACCACAAGATGAACTATAGCAGAACTAAGGAAAGAAATCCAAACTGGAAGAAAGTGTTGCTGACACATGTAACTGAGGAGGATTAGGGGCAAGTTGGAAAGGTGCCATGAGGTTTTGCTGCCATTTGTTCTTGCCTTTTCTTGCTTCAGTATTTTTACTTAGTAATTGTAACATTTTGACTGATTTCCAGAGTTTCTAAGAAAATTCATTCTGCTAGTTATTCCTTGTTCATCAATCATTTTTTAGGGGTTGGAGTATTGTGGCTTCTTACTCTAATATCATCCTAATGTCACTATTCTATTCTTTTATTTTTTGATTTCTCAAATTTACACATAATTTATTAATACCTCACAATGAAAGGTGAGAACTTTAGTGTACTGATTGATCAATATCACCTTTGACTTTATATGTTTTTATTTTTAATATAACAAATTTTATGGTATTTACATTTTGCTGTTATTATAATTAAATGATACCTGCTTTGCATATAGAATGATTCCAAAAGTTTGAATCTCAAGTTATACAGTTATAATATAATGATTATACAAAAATTATTTTCACAGTCAAACAAAGTAGGGTGATTTGTTCCATGGAAAACATAAATGTAACCAGTATTATTAAAATTCTGGTTTAAAACTCAATTTTCATACTAAATATGTTCCTCACATTTTCTTCTATTTCTTATTATACTCTTTATTGTACTTTTTTTGTTTTGTTTTGATTTGATGGCATACATTCTTAGATAGGTATCTTATTCATGGTGTTTGACCAGTAAAATATCTGAGTCCTTTCTTTAGTGAAAACATATTTAATTCTCACATTTGAATGAGGATTGGATGATATGGAATTAAATGTTGTACTTTCTTTCTCTGAGGTCATCCAAGACCTTGTTTCACATATTATCAATTTCCAGTGTTTCAGTTGAAACAGCTGATGCCAGTATGAGCTTTATTCGTTTAGGCACATGTTTTTTTTTTCCTTTATCTAGAAAAAAATTTATATTGTCTTATTATCATTGGAAAAGGAGGTAAGTCTGAAGTAGATACTTTTAAATTAACACTGATTGACACTTTATAGACTTTTTCATTATAAACACTTATGTCTATCTTCAACTCCAGAACATTCACTTTTTTTTCTATCTTTCACTTCTTATGGGACTCTAAATAGGCATACTTTGACATTTATATTTCCTTTACTAAGAATTCTTATCATGTATTTTCTAATTATATGCTTAGCAACATCATTAAAATTAGCAGCTTAAATTTTAAACTGTTTACAATTAATTATTTATTGTATTTAATTGATATTCCATATTGGTAGTCATTTTCATTTATCAGCAACTCTTCCTCACTTTATGAATGGTTCTCTATATTAGCAACCTGTTTTATTTTTGGACTTGCTATCTATTGAATCTCTAATAATATGCAAATTTGTGTTTCTAAAATATGTTTTAGGTTGGGATCAATTTATTTTGTTTTCTTTCTAAAAATATGAAAAACCCTATGGATCTTTTGATAGGCCATTGTGTATTACCCATGGTTTACTAAATGACATTGAAAAACTTTTGTTTCCTCCTCCTTTCTCATATTACACACTCTTCCTAAGTGGTCATTCTTGCTTTTATGACTTTAATTGCCATCTGTATGCTCAAAAATCTTAATTTCTGCAGCCCAGATATTTTTTCTGAGGATAAAAGCCATATATTCAACTGACTACTGTACATTGCTATTTAGATGCCTTCCATGGAATCTCAACCAGCATATTCCAAACAGCACTTGTCTTCTCTGTTTTCCATCTTGAGTTTCCTATTCCATTCAATGATAAACCAGAACCTTGATTTCATCCATTTCTCTTCTCACTTTAATCTTCATCTTATTTCATGTTCATTTGTTTATAAAACTTAAAAATTTTTTGAACTCTTTTCTATTTCTCCATGAGAGCTTGGATTCCTAGATGCAATTTCTGATGTAGAGATTTTTATAAAAAAGGTTTATAGGAGAATGGGTTGACCTATACATAGGAGACAGAAGAAAGGGTATGGTCTCAACCATAGTCTGGCTTTAACTTGGGATCAGTGGAACTTTGGAAAACATATTCCAATCAGAATGGGTCAACATTGGTCAAGGGTTCTAGCATTTTTTATTCCTCTACCAATCAATCATTTGACATGGCTGGGCCCTGATGCAGTAGGAATATCAGCCAGGTGAGACAGCTCTCATTTTATCTGGTAAAACTGTCCAGAGAAGGATGGTGGTTGAACTGTTAACAGCCCACACTTAAATCAGCTGGGATGTGGGGGTAACAACCTAGTGGAGAATATTAATGCTGGACAAAACATTGTCCACCATATGTGAATCCCCACTGGCACCAACACTCTTCAGTGTCTTGCACACAATAGGGATTCAATAAATAATGTGTTATATATTTTCTCTCCTAGGGATGCTCTCACCACAATCTCATGCCTATTTACTTCATGGACTCCTTTTCATCCTTAGGGCTTGAAGCTTTATGTATTTTATCTAAAAGGTCTTTTCTTACCCTTTCCTGACTTTGCTTCTTATCCCTCCTATGTGCTTTCATAGAACTCCATGCTATTGTAATTTCTACTTTCTGGGAGTCTCCCAAAGAATCATATTCTCTGAAGCTCTGCAGTATGGCAGGACCTAGTCCTCTTTTTTTCCCACTACCATATCCCAGCAATATCACAGTACCTGATAACTTGCTAGGGCTCAAATATATTTGTGGCTTAACGAGGGAAGGGAGGAAGAATTAGGAAATATTCACCTAAAAATTGGTTTATGTACAGAGTCACACATTTTATCAAAATATTTAGTAATGAAATATTACCAAAAATTAAATGGATTAACAACAAAATAAAACATAAATAGCTACATTCACAAGACAATGAAACCTTGTTGACAGCAGAGTGTATACAAAGTTATACTCTTTGCTCATATGCTGAGAATCTTTGTTTCACTTTCTTCATCATTCTTGAGTTTAAGCAATAATAGATAAAAACTTGTTCCCCCATAATATCTAGTTAAAACCTTGATCCTCCATGATATTTAGTTAAAATTTTCCTTAGAATCTGCATCAGATAAAATTAGGAAATAATTCCCAAGTCTTCTATAATAAATTTTTTCTGTGTTAGAGAATTTGTGGGTTTACAGAACACTAATACATAAAACACAGGTCTCCCATATAACACCTTCTCATTAACACCTTGAATTGGTGTGGAATATATTTTTTAAAATTGAAGATAGCACATTTTTATAACTGTACTATTAACTATAGTCCATAATTTAATTTATGGTTCACAGTGTAGTGTAGTTCCATGGATTTTAAAAATATATCTAAAGTCTGTTATGTTATGTGTAATCAAAACTATCCCCTTTTAATCACTTTCAGATATAAATTTCAGTGCTGTTAATTATGTTCACAATGTTGTGCTACCATCACCACCATCCATAACCAAAATATTTCCATCATTCTAAAAAATATGGAGAACTTCACAGATTTGTAAGTCATTTTTGTGCAGGAGCCATGCTAATCTTCTCTGTATTCCAATGTTAGTGTAAGTGCTTCCAGAGTGAGCTCCTTCCACAATATTTTTATACTGTATAGTTTATCCAATTTATTCATGTAAATTATACTTGTGTACAGTCATTCAGGACTTATTATGCACCATCCATTGTGCTACTTTGCAAAAATAATTGCATTCCATTGTCAAATACTGCACTGAGAATGACTGCATATTTAACAAATGGAAATTTTTGCCTAACGTTCAAACATTACTTTATTTTAGCCATTTTTCTATATTTTGGATTATAAACATAAGATGGGTTCAGTGATTTGCACAGATTTGTTCTGAATCCTATAAGGAATTTTGGAAGCATAGAATATTCTCATTATGTCTCACTCAGAGACTAAATAACAGTTATTCTTAAAGCCCTGAATTACAGTTAGTTCTAATGATGTTGCAGTCAATTAATGACCTTGAATTTGATATATATAAATAAGTAGTTATTAAAGAAATATTATAAGATTTTTTTATCCCAAGATAATGAAATAATATATACAATGTGTCCAACAGAGTCTCTGGCTCAATAAAATGTTGCTGTTATCATTTTTTGAAATGTCTGTCATTGTTGTCTGGTAGTGTCTGAAAACAGAAGCATGATTGTGAAATCAGCCAGAAAATGTGTCTGTTTTGAATGTACCATTTTTGTCAGTTTTCTCACTTGTAAAATGGGGATAATAACAATGCCTAACTCTTTGGATTATTATAGATATTTTTCTCATTAACAATGTATTTTAGTAATTCTTTTAACATTATTAGAGGAAAAGTCTAGGAATTCATATAAATGGATGAAGCCCAATAAAGCTCAGCCCCAATCAAGCAGAATTTTCCAAATATGAAAAACAAATTGTTCTCACTTAGGTTTTCTTCCATTCCTTGAACTCATTTCTCCTTCTTTTGATGCATTGTAATGATTAGTTTTTCTTCTCCCACAAGTATTTCCTGTTGAGCTCATCCCAAACATTCTTTTATATTTTCCTCAGCTGAAATATTGTTGGACTCCAGAGATATTTAAATATCATCTAGACTAGCTTTCTTACTGCACAGTTTCCTCATAGCATTTTTCTTCTGGTCATTTCTTAAGGTATAAACTAAAGAATTTAACATGGGAGGTATGAGGGTGTAAAATGCACCCATTATCAATGGATAAAGTAGTTACAGGTCTCATATACACAAATATGCAAGGCACAAAGAATAAGATGACCACTGTTATGTGGGAGGCACAGGTAGACAGGGCTTTGTGCCTCCCTTCCAAGCTGTGGTTTCTTAGGGAGTAAAGGATGACCACAAAGGAGACCAGCGAGAGGAGGAAGTTTTAACAGGCAGATGAACCCACTGTTAGCAGCTACAAAAAGTCCTAGAGTGTGGGTATCAGTGCAGACAAGAGTGAGCAAAGGGTTCAGATCACACATGAAGTGATCTATGATGTTAGGGCCACAGACGCTTAATCAGAATGTGAAAAGGATCTGTATGGTTGCATGAAGTAAACCCCCCATCCATGACACTCCCACTACCAGACTACATACCTGCCAGTTTCTGATGGTTGCATAGTGCAAGGGCTTACAAATTGCCACATAGCAGTCATAGGCCATCACAGTAAGCAGGATGACTTCAGAAACCCCAAAGAAATGTTCCCCCAAAGACTGTGGTCATACATCTATTGAATAGGATGATCTTCAGTTCATGGAGTATTGATGAGGAATAATAGGCATCCATAAAGGAGAAATAGGACAGGAAATAGTACATGGGGGAAGCTATCAGTGGACTGGCAATGATGATGACCAAAATGAACACATTTCCTACCACTGTGGTGATGTAGATGAGAAAAAACAACAGAAATGTGATTTTCTGCATTTTTAGCTTCTCTCTAAGCCCTAGTAGAACATATTCTGTCACATTGTTTCTATTCTCCATGAATTTCACGTGACTTTATTTACATTTTCTGAAAAGAAAAATTATTATGAATACATCTTTGAATTTTTTAAACTTTCCCATTATGAAAAATAATGACAGATGTATTAGTCAGCCAAAGGGGTGCTGATGCAAAATACCAGAAATCATTTGGTTTTTATAAAGGGTATTTATTTGGGCTAGAAGCTTACAGTTACCAGACCAAAAAGCATAAGTTTCTTTCCTCACCAAAGTCCATTGCCATGTGTTGGGACAAGATGGCTGCCAACATCTGCCTAGACTTCAGACTTCTTGTGTTCCTCTCCTCCCGGGGCTTTACTCTCTCCAGGCTTAGGCTTGCTTCTCTCCAGTTATCTTTGCCACAAGTCTTTATTTCTTTATGCCACTTTGAACCACTGTCTAGTGTCTTTCCTTTAATTCTGAAGAATTCCTATTAGCATTGCTTATAGGGAGATGAACACCCTCTGCTTTTGTTTAACTGAGAATATCTTATTCTTTCCCTCATTTTTAATTTCTTTTTTATTATTTTTATATCAATGTTACAAATTATTCAATTAACTCAAGATAATAGCAATAACAATAAATCCACTTTAGTAAGTGGTTACACTCCCCCCTTATTTTTGTTCATTTCTCAAGCTTGAGGGATATGGCACAATGTCTACTCAGACTGCTTCAGGCTGAGAAGGGACATAGATGCTATCAGGTATAGGAATAAAATTGTTTTGCTTGCAGTTAAATACTCCTTGCTTTTGAGATTGGTCTGGTCCATCATCATCATTTGTTAGCTATCCAGGGCAGCCAAAGAATTGGAGATCTACCAACCAGACCAATCACTGGCTCTATTATCATTTAAAATGAAATGGCAAGCTGTCTCTCCACATCATTCCAGCCAACCTCTCAACATGGTGGACCACACCCATCTTCTGGATGTATGACCTAATGTCACAAAAGAAGCACTCTATAGACAAGTATGATCAACTCCATTGAATGAGGGAGACATTTTTTTGAAGGCCAAGGGATCCCAATAGTATGATTAACTCCATTGAATGGGGGAGACATTTTATGAATGACAATGGATCCCAATAAGGACTGTCCCAATCTTGGGGGAGAAATTCTATCTGTATATTAAAAACATAGGCAGCGGATGTTGCTTAAGCTGTTGGGCTCCCGCCTCCCACATGGGAAGTCCCAAGTTTGGTTCTCAGTGCCTCCTGAAAAAACAAAAAGCATAACAAGCAAAAC
The DNA here is from genome assembly GCA_029593785.1 of Cabassous unicinctus. Taxonomy (NCBI): domain Eukaryota; kingdom Metazoa; phylum Chordata; class Mammalia; order Cingulata; family Chlamyphoridae; genus Cabassous; species Cabassous unicinctus. Next base: position 8,378 of record JAQZBX010052347.1, read on the forward strand.
AAATGAAAATAAAAACACCTGCAGGAAACCAATGTGGCTCAGGGGTTGAGCACCACCTACCCACATATGAGGTCCCAAGTTCAATCCCTGGCCCCTGGAGCCTCAAAAAACAAAACAAAAGAAACAAACAAAATCATAAACAGTTGTGTCCTATCTGGGAGAGCTTCCTGATGACTTTTATAACCAAATATTGTGGTTTGTTTCACTGGGACTGTTTCAACACAAGATAAACAATGCAACAGTGATTGCCTTCCATAACTGCAGAGTGCTGGGCATTCTGACACAACAAGCTGGTGATACATTTGGTATGCTAGGAGAAAAATGCTGCTTTTACATAAATGACTCTAGACATGTTGTGCATAACATAGATGATACAAAGTGCAGTTAAAGTCTTCCAGAAAATTGGAGCAATACAACCCTTCAACTTAATCAGCTGCTTTGGGCTAAGCAATGGGTAAGGTAGCTGGTTGCAATCCATCCTTTCCCAGTTATTGCTCAGTGTAATTCATGTCTTTAATACAGTGGGAGAAGTTCAAACAGGCTTGATCACCATAATGGGATTATGACATTAGATGTCCTCCTCAAAATTCTCTTAAATATTTTAAGAAAATGGTACACAAAAGTGATGTCTATCACAGTTGTGAACCATGCCTCAGACATACAGCTCACCATCCAAAATGGATGATAAGTATATAAAAATATTTTGTTTGTCTAGGGGTCCCAAGAAAGTCAGGAGGTAGACTCTGGTAGGGGTCAATCCTAGTGTGGCCTACAGACTTTCTCTGGGGACCACAAATACAGCATGTGCTCAAGACCAGATGTGTCCACTTGGTGGGATAAAACACAAGCCCCTAGTAGATTAGATTTCTGCCAGTACATTCCTTCCCCTATTTTCCTGAGTATCTGTAAACATTCACTGGAAACAGTGTGCTTTTGTGGGCATGTTTTATGACATACTGTTTATATTCCGGTGGTATATCTGTCCCTGGTGGGAAGGGAGTGACATTCCTTCACTCAGGCAACTCATGAACATAAGAGAAGCATGTTGTACATAGAACATTTGCCTGCCTCAGTCACTGATTGAAACCTACTGGCTATGGGAAACCAAAGTTCACTAGTGAAACTGATCTTTACCCGTCTCTTCTCTATGTGAGTTAAATATCTTTCCACCAGATCCTGTGTGATTTCTTCTTTGGCTGGCTACCCTGACACCTATATTTGAGGGATTCACATTTCTTTTGGTGCCTTTCATTTTGGCTGACAAACTCCTAGAAGAAAAGATAGTAAAGTATCTTCAAGACAAGTCTAAGCAGTGGTATCTTGGACTTACACTGAAAGCATGAGTTACATCCAAAACAGTAAGTGAATGGGTCATCAAAATTAAAAACTTTAGTTCATCAAAGGATTTCAAAAGAAAAATAAAATTTCAGCCTAAGGAATGGGAGAAAATATTTGAAAACCAAATATCCAGTAAATTTTTAATTTCCAGAATAGATAAGGAAATCCTAGAACACCAAAATAAAAAGACAACTTAATTTTAAAAAATGGGCAAAGGACTTGAATCAATATTCCTTAAAAATAGAAATATAAACAGCCACAAATTACATGAAAATTTGCTCAACATCATAAGCCAGAAGGACTTGATGATGCTTGATTTAGACATTTTCCCAGCTTCAAAACTGTAAGCTAATAAATTCTCTTTGTTTAAGCCAACCCATTTCATGGCATTTGCTTGAACAGTCTAGGAAACTAAACAGTCTTTTGTACCAGGAAAGTGGAGTGCTGCTATTGCAAATAACCAAAAGGTGGGAACTGTCTTGGAATAGGATAATGGTATAGAGGCTGGAAGAATTGTGTGGTGATTTATAGAAGGGGCCCAGTTTTCTTGCAGAGAAATATGGATGCTAAAATTACTTCTGATGAAGCCTTAGAAGAACATGTTGACTTTGTTATTAGAAAGTGCAGGAAAGTCAATCTTTGTTTTAAAGTGACTGAGAACTTGGAAAAAATGAGTTCTGATGTTGGATGGAAGGTGAAGTTTTAGAGTGATGAAATTTGACATTTAGCTGAGTTGATTTCCTAGCTAAATGTGGAAAGTGCAACCTGGTTTTTCATTACTGTTTATAGTAAAATGTGAGAGGAAAGGGATATACTGAGAACTGAATTCCTGGGCACAAAGAAACCAAGAAATGATGCTTTGGAAAATTCTGAGCTTCTAAAAAGCAAGTCCCCAGAGAAAAGGGCTCTTCCTGAGTGTTTACCTGAAAATTAATCCGTTCAGCCATTTCATTGCAAGTCAGATTTGGAGATGCAGTTATCCATGAATGATCTGTGGAAAGTTCTTTGGTCTGATCATTTGGATCACTGCGTAAAACCTGCAAACCAAAGATTTTTGTGACATCTGTATGAATGGGACCACTGCTAACCTGAATTAAAAGCAAAAGAAAAGATACAGATAAAAGGAAAAATCAAATACAGGGCAGTGGAAGCTGAGGTCTGGACTGAAGACCTATTCATGAGCCAATAGATTAGGTCCATGTGTGTGTGTGGAAAGTGTGAATTTGTGACAGTGCTCGGAAAGGGAAGGTCTTACACACATTTTTCGGGAAGAGTGCTGCCACTCTAGCCTTCAGAGGGTCTGGAATATATACCCTAGGGATTGCAGAGAGTCTCCCACCACTCCAATAACTGAGAGAGCTGAGTCTATGTCCTGGGGATTGTGGAGAGCCTGGGCACCATGTCAGTGTTCTGAAAGGGTTGAAACTTTGTCCTGGGGATTGAAGATATTCTGGCTGTCAGCAAAATGCTTGGAGAGGGTGGAATCCCATCCCAGTGTTCAAGAAGAGTCAGCCTCTTTGCAAGCTTTTGGAAAGCGTGGGGCTGCTACTCCATCAGGCCTGGAGGACAAAATGTCATTCTATAGATGACTCTTAGATGCTGAAATTTAAGGGGGTATGGTGTGCTAGATTTTGGAATGGTTTTTGACATGTGACCCTTGCATACCTTCCAGTTTTTCTCTATGGGAATGTGAATGTTTATCCTACGCCTCTCCTTCCGTTGTATATTGGAAGCAGATAAGTTGTTCTCTAAGTTTCACAGATGCATGGAAAGGAATTACATTCCAAAATAGACCACACTAAAAACTGATTTTGATGAAAATTTGTACTAAGCATTGTTGCTGAAATGATATAATGCTTTTCAGATATTGTGAAGGAATGAATGTATTAAACATGTAGAAAGAACATACCTTTATGGAGTCTGGAAGATAGAGTGTGGTTCTTTGAATCTATATTTACCTCAGAGAAACATGCTCTTTAATCTAACCCATTCCTGTGGGTGTAAACCCATTGTAAGTAGTACCTTTCAATAAGGCTACTTTAATTAAGGTGTTACCCACCTTATTCAGGATGGGTCTTAATCCTACTACTGGAGTCCTTTATAAATGGAATGAATACAGAGAAAGAAGAACATGAAATTGCCAAAACCTGGAAGAGAAGGGAATGATTAGCAGACACTGCCATGTGCCTTGTCATGTGACAAAGGAGTCAGGATTGCCAGCAGCCAGCCCAAGAATACTGGTCTTCATGAAGAAAGCCTTGTCTTCATGATGTTTTGATTAGGATATTTCCCCAGCCTCAAAATTGTAAGCTAATAAATTTCCTTTGTTTAAGCCAATCCATTCTATAGAATTTGCTGGAGCAGCCTAGGAAATTAAAAGAGTATGCAATGTGATACTATTCACCTATAGAAAAGGAATGAATTTATGCAACAATATGGATGGATCTTGAAGACATCATATTGTATGAAGTATGGCAGCCATTTAAAGGCAAATATTGATTACTGATATTAAATTACTAGAATAAGCAATTTTATAGGCTTTGAAGCTAGAATACAGTTTCCAAGTGCTGTGGTGGATATAGGGAATGGGGAACTAATGCTTAATTGGTACAGAATTCCATTTTGTTGATAGAAAAGTTTTGATTATGGATGGTAGTGATGATAACACTGCGAATGTTAAGTAAAACTGAATTAAGTATATGAATGTGATTAAAATTGGAAATTTTACATTTTATATGTAATCTGAATAACATTTTAAAAACCCTATAGGACTTTACAATGCAAAAAGTGCAATCTCAGGTAGTAAACTGTAGACTATAATTAAAAGCACAATTATAATACTCTTTCACCAAATATAACAAAGATACAGCACTTATGCGAAGTTTTAATAATTGTGGGATTTAGGACTTTGCATGTCTGCATGATTTTTATGTAAACTTACAACTTCTCTAACAAAAAAAAAATATTGAAGAAAGAATATATCATAGCCAGAGTAAAGCTTAATGATGAAGTAAGCTCATAAAATATATTCAGAGAACTGTGGAATTTTAACATACACAGAAATCAGTTCTCACTCCCATCTCAACAGCAACCATGTGGATTGGTGACCCACCTTCCTTGTGTCCTGGAAACAAATGCACTGTTATCTTTTAAAAATGTGGGTATGTTTCTTCACTTCTCTGATGGTTATCTGAGGAATTGACTTTGTTGATTGCCTTCATTAATAATATCTTGGAAATGTCTCAATCCTGGACATTTATTATTGCTTTCTTAAAGAAATAAAGGCAAATATAGTACCTTCAGCTGCCTGAAACAATTAATGACAGCTGGAGAAAGCAGGAGAGACTTAAAAGTCTTATATATAAGAGGACATTTTAAGTATGTACATTGGGAAATAAAGTATTTGGAAAGCTTCCTGTATAAGAGGTAATCTAGAAGTCCACATGCATCTTCTGAGATAGTGCATGCTGAGAAAGATCCTGAGAAGACTCTAAGTTTTTATCAGTGTCTGATATTTAGACTCTTCACAATCAGGAAGTAAAGTATATGCACAATTGTAAAGAGCCTGACTAAGCCTTCAAGGAGTGTCCTAACACAGAACATGTAATGGAACCATACATGTTTTTGCTACAAGTTTTTAAACAAATCATTGTCAAATCACTAGCAAACCACAAAGCTAATGAAATATGACTTCAGGGACCACACACATCTAATAATACAGTCTTTGTAAAATAATTAGAAAGGTCAATAAAAAACAACTACACACCCACATGCAGCAACAGCAAGCCCTGCGGAGAGGAAAGAGACTGTTTCCAGAGATACCACATTATTATACTCAAAATATCCAGATAGAGAAGAGAATAGAAACATGAGGAATCCCACATGCTGATATAACTAAAGAAAGATTTAAAAACTATTGTTTTATATATGTTCAAAGAGCAAAGTGAAACCATAAAGAATGAAAGATAACCAGGAGAACAAAGTCTCACAAAAGTGAAGATAAGAGTAGAGATAGAAATTATTTTTAAAAATATAACTAAACAGAAATTCTGTAATTCATAGTATAAAACTGCCAAGAAAAATTCTCAAGAAAGATACAACAGATGATTTCAGGAAGCAGAATGAAGCATTGGAATTAAAAATGGCCCATTGGGATTATCCAGCCTGAGGCATAGAAAGTGAAAAAATAACAGAGCCTAAAACATTGTGGGAAATTTTAAAATGTCTCAACATTTGCCTAATGGGAATTGCAAAGAGAGAGAGAAAGAGAGGGGAGAGAGAGAAAAGAACAGGATTAATATTTGAAGAACGAATGGACAAAATCTTCTCAAATTTAATGAAAAACATGAATCTATACCTCCAAGAAGTGCAGTGAACTCTAACTAGGATGAGCTCGAATAGATACACACTATTACACATTATAATCAAACTTTCAAAAGATAAATTCAATGAGAGAATTATGAAAGCACCTAGAAATTATCTATTTGTCACATAAAAGTGTTCATCAGTAAGATTAACAATTAAATTTTCTTCAGAAACCTTGAATGATAGAAGGCACTGGGTTGACATATTTAAGGTGCGGAAGAAAGAAAACTATCAACCAAGAATTATATCTGCCTCTACTACCCTTCAAACAAAGAAGGATAATTAAGACATTCCTAGAAAATCAAAAGCTAAGAGTGCTCATTGTTAGTAGCCCTGTTCTACAATAAATGCTAAAAGGATTCATTTAGACTTAAAGGTAATACTTAGAAACCATACAAAATTTAAAATATCAGTAAATATATAGGTAGATATGTAAGATATTAATACTGTATTTTGTGTTTGCAGCTCTTTATTATTCTTACATGATTTAAAAGACATAGCACACAAATGGTAACATAAAAAGACATGGACTGACTAAATTACTATCTTACAAATTATACTTTAAGACAAAAATATGACAGAATAAATAGGACATTATATTATAATAAAACATCAATTCATCAAGAGGATATGATAATTATAAACTTATGTAACATGACAACAAAGCCCTAAACTACATGAAGCAAATATTGATAGAACTGAATTCAGTAATAGACAGTTCTACAGTAAGACTTGAAGACATCAATATCCTACTCCTATTAATACATAGAACAAGTAATCAGAGAATAATAAGAAAATAGGGGATTTAAATAACTCTATAAACCAAGTAACCCTAACCAACATTTACAGCACACTCTGATCCAAAGCAGCAGAATAAGCATTCTAATCAATTTCATGTGGAATATTCTCCAAGATAGACTATATATATTAGTCCACTATACAAAGTACAATACTAATATGAAAATTGAAATCATAAAAAGTATTTTCCCACCCAATGTAATGAAATTAGAAAGAAATAACAAAATAAAAACTGTAAAATTCACAAATATATGGAAATCAAACAAAGCACTTTTACAATCAATGCGTGAAAGAAGTCAAAATAATATTAAAGCAAACTTTAGTACAGGTAGGCCAGAATAGTCTAGTCAACAAATGGTGCTGGGAGAACTGGAAAGCCATAGCCAAAAGAAAGAAAAAGAAGTATCTCACACCTCATACAAAAAGTAACTCAAAATGGATCAAGGATTTAATTATAAAAACAACCATAAAACTACTAGAAGAAAATGTAGGAAAATATCTTCAATATCTTGTGGTAGGTGATAGCTTCTTAAACCTTATGCCCAAAGCACAAGCAACAAAAGAAAAACTAGATAAATGGGACCTCCTCAAAATTCAACACTTTTGCACTCAAAGGACTTTGTCAAAAGGCTGAAAAGGCAGCTGACTCAATGGGAGAAAATATTTGGAAATCACATATCTCATAAGGGTTTAATATCCATGATACATAAGGAAAGCATACAACTCAACAGTAAAAAGATAAAGTATCAGATTAAAAAATGGGCTAATCACTTGAAAAGACAACTATCGAAAGAAGAAATACAAACGGTAAAGAAACACATGAAAAAATGTTCAGCATCATTAGCAACTAGGGAAATGCAAATCAAAACTACAATGATATATCATTTCACACTTATTAGACTGGCCGCTATTAAAAAGTTGGAAAACTGGAAAAGTTGGAGAGGATGTGAAGAAATATGAATTCTTAGTCACTGTTGGTGGGAATCCAGAATGGTACAGCCACTGTGGAGAATTGTTTGGCAGTTCCTAAGGAAGATGAATATAGACTTGCCATGGGACCTGACAATACCATTGCTAGGTATATACCCAGAAGAAATAAGAGCAGTGACATGAGTAGATATCTGCACACCGGTGTTCATAGCAGCGTTATTCATGATAGCCAAAATTTGGAAACAACCTAGGTGTCCATCAACTGATGAATGGCTAAACAAATTGTGGAGTATACACATGATGGAATATTATGCAGCAGTAAGAAGAAATGAAATTGTGAAACATATGACAACATGGATGAACCTGGAGGACATTATGTTGAGTGAAGCAAGCCAGACAAAAAAGAATACTGTTTGAGTGCCCTATCATGAACTAAATATATTATGTGAAATATATTATGTGAAATATGAATATGGGTAGATTTGCATATATAAGACCATTTTACCTTGAAGCTGAACAAATGTAAGTTAATACTAGACAATGTTAACACCAGATTAAAAAAAAGAAACATTAGACTAATTGAAGGAGACCAGATACAGAGTACTACATATTGCATGATTACATTTATATAAAATGTAAATATAAATCAATTCATAAAGATGAAAGGAGATTCATTGTTATATAGGTCTGAGGAAGGAATGCTAAGGAGTTTGGAGTCTTTCATTTTGGAGTAATGTTACAAAATTTTTAAGATGATGAATGTACAGCATTGTGATTATACTAAAAGCCATTGATTATACACTTTGGATAGAATAGACAGAAATAGCAGCTATGTACAGTGGAGGAAGCATAGAGATATTGAGAGGTGAGGAATTTTCCTATTTATATATTTTTTGTTTATTATTATTATTGAAATAATGAAAATGCTCTAGTAATGATTGAAGTGATGAATGCACAACTATGTGATTATAGCAAATACCATTGATTGTACACCTTGGATGAGTTGTATGCTTTATTAATATGTATGTATTGATTAAAATAAATAAATAAATAAATAAATAAATAAATAAATAAAATGTCATATACCAAACTGATAGTATGTAATAAAATAAGGGATCAGTGGGAAATTTATAGCTTCAAATGTATTCATTGAAAAATAAGAGAGATTTCAAATTAATACACTAAAATTCCACTATAAGGAACAAGTTAAAAGTGTGCACAATAAATGGAAAGCAAGCAGAAAGAAGGAAATCGTAAAGATTAGAGCAAAGGTAAACAAAATACAAATTGAAACCAAACAAAATTAGTAAAGCCAATTCTGTTGCTTTGACAAAACAGACAAATCTTTCGGTAGACTGGGAAGAGAAAAAGAATGAAGGCTAAACTAAAATCAGGTGTGTAAGTGGGGACATTAAATATTGACATGCAGAAATACAAACAATTTATAAATGACTACTATATGTAATTGAATAGCAAGAAATCAAATAACCAAAATTAATGTTCAAATTCCCAGAAACATGCACAGCATGTACCAAAATTATTAAGAAATTGAAAAAGTGAGTAGATTTCCAAGTACAGAGATTAAATCAATAAAAAATATAACAAATAAACTCTGAAAAAAATAAATCTTAGGGCCAGGTGTGTCCATTGGTGAATTCTACCAAATACTTAAACGAGTATTAGCCTCAAACTTTCTCAAACTCTTCTAAAACAAGAAGAGGAGGGAATACTCCTTACCCATTTTGTAAATGCAGTGTTACTATATTATGATACTATAGGCAAAGACATCACAATAAAAGAAATATAGACCAACATCCCCTTTTAATAGTATTACAAACATCCTCAAAAAAAGCTAAAAAAACAAATCAAGCATCACATTAAATAATTGCACACCATGGCCATGAGAAGATACAATAAAAATGAACTGCAAGTAAAAGATGAAATTTGGCTTTGAAAACAATTCTAAATTTCTGGATAACACATGACACTATTTTAAAATTGAAAAGTCAAGGCACAGATTATAAAAATTATATTAATATCATATGCATGACAAAGAAAAATATATATATATATTCCTACACATAAAGAGAGAGGGGAAGAGAGCATTACAACTCAGCAATAAGGTAAGCAGAACCTCTGTTTTTAAAATGTGCAAAGGCCTTGTATAGAAACTTCACAATGAAGCTATAAAAATGGACAAAAAATGATGAAAAAAATAATCTCAGCAACATTAGTCATTTAATTGCAAATTAAAACCACAATACATCTTTACCACTTCATACCCATTCGAATGTACAAAAGGAAACAAAGTAAAAATACCAATTGACAGGAATGTAGATCAATTGGAACTCTATTTTTGTGGTTTGCATATGTCTCTACAATTTTAAGGCTGCTTAGTACTCCATAACCAGCTTGTGGACATCAGTGCTAAACTTATATTGTACCCATCTGGGTGTCTTCCTACTTCCAAAGCCCATTGGTAAAATGTGAAAAACAATGTAACAGATAATGTACTTTAAAGTAGCTACTATTATTTTTATGCCCCCACTGCTCTACTTCTCAAGTAATCAATAACAAGTTTCCAGAAAAAAGTTAAGACTGGAAAGAACAGAGAAGCTCCCTCTGTGTTATAATTCAACAGGGAAACTGACTCAAAGCTTCTCATGTTGGAATTATTCCACACTGCTATTCACATGACATTTAACTTTCTCAACAACAGAGTTTCAGAAGGGTAATGAGGACTCTTATTTGCTTAAGTTTGCAAGTGGAAGTAATACAATTTCCCATTAATGATTGTTTTTTTTCTTAAATATGACACTCCAGAATTCGTTTCTAAGACAAAGGCTTTCCATCAAAGGAGATAATTAATTCCTGGGAGAGCAAGCAGCAACCACATGACCAGGTCCCTGATCATTTTTGGATATCTCTTTAAATATCTATACAGTGCAAGGTGGAAATGTTTTGCTGTTCTTCACATCTCTGGAGCAAGACTCATCAAGGGCAATGTGACCCCTGTAAATGTGTTTCTAAAAGATTTTTTGCCTCTTGCCCTGCAGGAACAGAACCATCCACATTTAGAAGATCAATTCTCCATATTATTTCAAGTGAGTCCATTCAGGAAAAGATTTTATATTTTAACATAAAAGAAAAGATATAGACTCTTCAAAATACATTCCTAACAACTGTTGATTTGAATTAGCCAAAAGGTCTTTCTCAGATTGTGTGACATGTTTCCTATTAAAAGTTATCAATTATCAATTGCAAGAGGTGGTCAGTTATAAGATGGAATTTTTCATGGATTGCCATGGGTCCTTTTTTTTTTTTTTTTTTA
>JAQZBX010052348.1:0-19155 GCA_029593785.1 Cabassous unicinctus
AAAAAAATGTGTTCTTAAGCTAATCTATTCCTGTGCCTGTAATCTCAGTGTAGATGGGACCTTTTGAATAGATTCAGCTACGACTTTAATTAAATCACATTTATTAAACTGCTTTAAGGTTTTTTGAGCCATAAAACAGGTTAGGTCTCTGTCACCTTGCTGGGTCTTATTTAAACTGAGAACAAACAGAAAGAAAAGGGACATGAAGGAAGGATGCTGCCATTTGACCATGCCATGTGAGAGAGAGGACTCCAGGTTAGCTTACATCTGCAAAAAGACAAAGAAACCCAGAGAGACTGAAAGTATGGCCAAGGCTGATAGAGACAGTCCTAGAGGAGAAGGCAGCAAGAGACTGGCAGACCATCCATCTTGCCTTGCCATGTGGCAGGACCTCAGGTTTATCTAGAAGCTGACCCTTGTTGAGAAAGTATCTCTGATGATGCCATTATTTGTACATTATTTCTGCTTCACAACTGTAAGCTTTTACCCCCAAATAAATTCCCTTTATAAAAGACAAGCAATTTTGTACTGTAGCCTGTGGCAAATTAAGACAATGGGGAAATGAACAGATATATGCTCACTAATGTTCATAGTGACATTTTTCACAATTGCCAAAAGATGGAAGTAACCCAAGTGCCCTTCAACAGATGATTAGATAAACAAAATGTGATATATATATATATATATAATGAGATATTATTCAGCAGTAAGAAGGAATGAAGTATTTAAGCATGTGACAATATAATCTCAAGGACCTTATATTGAGTGAAATAAGCCAGACACAAAAGAATAGGTACTGCATGACCTCAATGATAGGAACTAAGAATAGTGAGCAGACTCGTGGAGGTAGAGTCTGGAATATAGGTTATGAGGAGATAGAAGGGGAGTAGAGATTGATGAGCCAATACTTAATCTGTGCAGAATTTATAATGAGGTTGATTTTAACAGTTTAGAAATAGATGGCAGCCAAATGAATATAAATAACCAAGCTGAAGGGTGTGAAAGTGGTTGAAATGAGGAAGTTTGGAGCTGTCCATGATGCTAAAAGGAAAGCTAGAGGATAAAAGAGGTGACTGTATAAGTTAGTGAACTCTAGGTTGGCTGAGAATTCTGGTTAAGAATACAAATATAAGAAAGTTCTTTCAGGATCTATAACTAAGTTACATCACTAGTATAAGGTGCTGATAGTGGGGGTGATATATGGGAGAAAATGGACCTAAAATATACTTCTATGGTATATGAATGTATTTGTGTTGTCATAGATATTTTCTTAATAGATACAAGTCCACACAGCAGCTAACAAAATATTAAACTTCCATCCTGAGGAAGCCATGCTACTTTCTCAAAAAAAATGGCAAAAATCTCTAGAATATATAAGTCATGCTAAGCAAATAAAACAGGTCTACAGGCCAAACCCTCAATTTTAGTTCTTGTACTTATGAACCTTATGACAGTACAAATGAAACAGCCTAATTATAGTTAATGTCTAAGAATTACCTCTTGAAAACTTCCTTGTTACTCAAATGTGACCTCTCTCTAAGCCAAAATCAGCAAATAAACACACGACCTTCTACTCAACCTGGGACCTAACTCCCAGGGATGTGTTTCCCTGTCACTGAGGGATTATTACCAACTGTTATCAAGCAACACATTTCAAAAAAGACCTTGACCAAAAGAGGGAACACTATATTTAAAAAAGAAAATTTGGCTATGTGATTGCAAAGTGAGTCAGGGCATTCCATAGGTTATGTTTATGCTGGTCTTAGGCAGATTTCACTCACATCCACAGAAAACAAAGTCTTAATCAAGAGTGCTCCTGAGGGCTCTAGGGACATTGAGACACCAGAGGCAAGGCAGACAGTCTCATGAAGTCAAAACTACTTTGGCAGGCCCTATTTGGGAATTTATGGCAATCTAATTCTCCAATGTTGCAAAGTTATACTCATTTATAATACCCTTACTCATGATTCTTCTATTCCTTTTATTTGAACATGTAATTTTAAAAATATCTCTCAGAGACTTAAATCTTTGGATTGTTTTATATTCTGGTTCATCCCTGAATCCCAGCAGAGTTGTGGCCAACTTCAATTCTCCAGGTCTTAAGGTTTACCTTGGACAACCAACAAAATGATGATGATGGACAATTCCCAGCCTCTAAAACAAGGAGGATCAACTGCAAACAAACAATTCCTTCTGTCTGTTCACAATATCTAAGTCCCTTCTCAGCCTGAAGCATTTAGAGCAGATATATCCCCAAATTCCTCAAGATTGAGGAATGAACAAATATAAGTGGAAAGTATAAATACAGAAAATATAGATTTATTTTAATTGTTGTTACCTTGTATTAATGGAAGAGCTTGTAATATTGATATAAAGATATTGGGTATTAGGGGTTTAGTTGGGGGAGTAGGGATGAGTAGAAAGAATACAGGGCATATTTAGGGCAGTGAAATTGTCCTGCACAATACTACAATGATGGACACATGACATTATACAATTTTAAAGCATATAAAAGTTTGCAGCACAAAGCATAGACCATAATGTGAACCATAGACTATGGTTAGTAGCAATCAATTGGTTCAACAAATTCACCACATGAATGTAAGTTGTACATAATAGGAGAAACTATATGTTTGTGTATGGGGGTTATAGTGGATTTCCCTATACTTTCAGTGTAATTTTTCTGTAATTCTAAAATTCCTCTAAATTAAAGTTTATTACAGAAAAAGGAAAAAGTAGGGGAACCTGAAGTTGTCTTTAAATAAGTATTGAAGTCAGTGGAGAGAAATAATACAATGACTTGCAGGTGTATAAGGTTAAATAGTGAATTATGCTTTGGACTGGCATTCACTTGAAGAAATCTTCTTGACTGTGGAGAAGATGTAGACTTAAGAAAAAATGATTAAAATAAATCAACAGAAATCCGTCACCATATTAATGAGAATGAGTACAAATTCTCATAAATTTCTAAACAAGAAATAGCTAATAATTGAGGGATGTCACAGAAGAGCTGATGGACTACATTGGACCCAAATTTGGAGAAAAAGAAGATATCAGCTGTGGGCATCACAGCAATCAGATGCCCAACCATCCAAAACATATGTTGCCATCTGTGTGCCATACCCATGTTCATGGTGACATCATAGTGCAGAGGATGACAGATGGGAGCATAGTGGTCAAAGGACACAACTGTGAGGTGTACCAGCTTTGCAGTTGCTTAAAACAAACAAACAACAAAACTCCAGAAAGAACCGATTGACAGAGCCAAGGAATGAGATGGATTTGTTTTATTTAGGTGGGTAGCAATGGATTGAGGATTGTGACTGAAATGAGGCAGATATCTAAGAAGGATAAATTCTTCAAGATGAGCATGGGTGTGTGTGTGTGTGTGTGTGTGTGAAGGCACTGGTAAAAATTTATAATCATTACAATATGTATATTCCCCATCAATGTACACACATGAATGAAAGAAACACTGAATGCAAAATGTAACTACTTGATTGGTAGAAAATTCCATGAGGATACATTCAGTCAGAGCAATTTTATTTATCATTACTGCAGGCACAACCTATAAAAATTCAACCAATAAATAGAGGAATAAAGTATCAACAATGTCAAGTATTTCATATTACACATATAATGGATGACTACATATGGTAATCACACAATCAATTTACCAAGATTTTACTTTCATCTAGGTCCTCTTCAGTTCATCAATCATTTCCTGGTTAATTTAGTTTTATTGAAGCAATGCAGTTTTATTTAAATAAATTTATCCTCACAATGTCAACCAACTAATTGTGTGAAAGATGTGGAATGAATGAATGAAGAACTTACATTGACCTCACCATAATTTTCCAACCCTCTAGATAATTTCAACTTGACCAGCTAACAACACCTAATTTAGGCCTTAAATTTACTTTCCCTACATCCTCTTCCATGACTGATACAACCTCAGTATCTACACATCTTCTGAGAATTTGAGAAATAAATAATTCTAATGTAATAACTATTGATTATTGACCTTATTCTGCTCAATAAAATTTTTAGCCTACTTGCTTTTTGCAGAATATTCAATTTAGAGATTTTCTCATATTTCAAAATTTAATAAGGGATTTAGGAAGAGGCTAACTTTATTTTCTCCCTCAAAATATTCAATTATTTATCATTTATTATCTTATAACTAGAGTACCATAGGACACAACTTGGTTATTGTAGCTTTCAAATTACCTACATTCACCATTAAGTAGGATGTTAAACTTTGGGTTTTCTTATATGGCCTTATAATACTTAGGAAGTTTCCTTCTATTCCTAGTGTTCTAATAGTTTTACCTAGAAGGGGTGCTGGATTTTGTCAAATTAATTTCTCTATCAATTGAGAATATCATGTTTTTTCTTCATTTGGGTAATGTGGTATATTATATCAATTGCTTTTCTTATGTTCAATCAGACTTGCATACCAGGGATAAATCCCATTTGATTGTGGTGTATATTTCTTTTAATATGTTCTTTGAGTCTGTTTGCTTGTATTTTGTTGAGGGTTCTTGCATTTATATTTATTTTTCTTTTCTTGTGATCTCTTTAGCTGACTTGGCTATAAGAGTGATGCTGGTCTCACAGAATGAATTATGGAGTGTTCTCACCTCTTTAGTTTTTTTAAAGAGTTTGAGCAGATTTGGGTTTAAGTCTTCTTGGCATGTTTGGTAGATTTCCCCTGTGAAGCCATCTGGTGCTGCACTTTTATGGTTAGGAGGTGTTTGATTTCTGTCCCAATCTTTACTAATAATTGGTTTATCATTGTCTTCTTTTCATCCTTGAGTCAGTGTAGGTAGTTTGTGTGTTTCTAAGGTTTTGTTCATTTCATCTAAGCTATAAAATTTATTGATGCACAACTATTCTTAGTATCCCTTTATAGTCCTTTTTTATTTTAGTGGGGTCAGTAGTAATGATATGCTTTTCATTTCTATTTTCTTTATTTCTATTCACCTTTTCTTTTTCATTCTAGATAAAAGATTGCCAATTTTATTTATCTTTTTAAACATCCAACTTTTGTTTGTATTGATTCTCTCTATATATTTTTTCTATTTCATTTATCTCTGCTCTGATCTTTAATATTTCCTTGCTTCTTCTCAGTTTAGGTTTTGTTTGTTCTTAGTTCTTCCAGTTTTGAGCGTTAGTCTGTGATTTGAAGTTATTCATTTTTCATGTAAGCATTGAGGGCTATAAATTTCCCTCTTAGCACTGTCTTTCCTGCATCCCGTTAGTATTGGTGTATTGCATTATCATTTTCATTCACCTCAAGATATTTCCTAATTTCCCTTGTGATTTTCTCTTTAATCCATTTGTTGTTTAAGAGTCCATTGGTTGATTTCTACATATTTGAGACTTTTCCATTTCTTCTGCTAATGAATTCTAGCTTCATTCCATTTTGGTCAGATGCTATAGACTGTATGATTTCAAAAATTTTTTTTAAATATGTTGACACTTGTTCTAAGACCTAATATATGGTCTACCCTGGAGAATGATTATGTGCACTCAAGAAGAATGTGCTCTTTGTTTTTGTTGGGTGAAGTGTTCTACACGTCTTTGCTAGGTCTATTTGTTTAAGTGTATCATTTATCTGTTATTTCCTCATTGTTCTTCTGATTAGTATTCATTATTTAAAGTGGTGTATTAAATACTCCTACCATTAATATAGAACTGTCCATTTCTCTCTTCAATTCTGTCAGTATTTGCTTCATATAATTTGGGGCTTTGTTGTTTTGTGCATATATGTTTATAGTTGCATCTTTTTTGTTTAAAATATCTCATTTTTTTTAGTATAACTAACCATATTTTTCTTTCATAAAATATTTTTTTTAATTTTAATTCTATTTTTTATGATATCAGTATAGCTAACCCATCCTTTTTTGGCTATGACTTACTTCATATGTTTCCATCCACCCTTTAATTTCAACCTATCTGTATCTTTTAATTTAAGGTGAGTCTCTTGTATACAGGATATAGTTCATTCTAACTTTATTACCCATTCTGCCAATCTCTGACTTTTGACTGCATAGTTTAATCTATTTACATTTAAAGTCACTAATGATAATACAGGACTTTTTTCTCCCATTTACTATTTAGCTTTTGTAAGTCATCTACCTTTTTTTGTCCCTCACTCTGTTAACTTATATATATTTGATTTTTTAAAATAAAACTGTCATAACATATTGCATGCCTTCTCCTTTTATCTGGATATATTTTTCATCTATAGTCTTTGGGGTTAACATGGGGATAAATTTAATCTCCCAATTTATAATATTAATATTTAACTTGATTCAAACCTAACTTGAAAAGCATGAAATAAACATTTCCTACACCCCTCTCCCTCCCTACCTTTTCTCTGTACTTGTTACCTTTATAAATTGTATGTCCAAAACCATATATTTATCAATAATTTTATGCATTTGCATTTTAACACCTGTAGGAAGTAAGAAATGGAGTTAAATACCAAGAAATATATTACAATATTAATGGCACTTATAATTACTAAAGAGGTTACTTTTGCCACAGATCTTTATTTCTTTATGCCACTTTGAATCACTGTTTAGTGTCCTTTCCTTTTGTATAAGCAATTGACATTAGTATTGCTTGTAGGGCACATCTAGTGGTGATGAACTCCCTCAGCATTTGTTTATCTGAGAATGTCTTAACTTCTTTCTCACTTTTGAAAGAAAGTCTCACCAGATATAAAATTTTGGTCTGCAGTTGTTTTCTTTCAACTCTTTAAATATTTCAACCCACTGCCTTCTTGCCTGCATGGGTTCTGATGAGAAATCAGTGTTCAATCTAATTGTGACTCCTTGTATGTAACATGCTGCTTTTCTCTCATAGCTTTCAGAATTCTCTTTGTCCTTTGCATTTAATAGTGTGATCGATATATGACTGTGTGGGTATTTCTTTATACTTATCTTGATTTCTGGTCTCTGGGTTTCTTAGATGTGTATATTCCTGTCTTTTGCTGAATAGTTCACTGTCATTAATTCTTTGGATATCTCTTTTGCTTCTTTCTCTCTTCTTTTTCTAGTACTCCCAAAATGTATATATTGGTATGCTTGTTGATATGCCAGAGGAGTCTCAGGCTATTTTTTACTTTAATATTTCTTTTACATTTTTGCTCCTCAATCTGAATCATTTCAAGTGTCTTGTCTTTGAGTTTGCTGATTCTTTCTGCTAGCATCAAACTGCTCTTTAAAACTCCTGAGAATTTTCATTTCAGTTCATGTGAACTTCAAGTCCAGCAGTTCAGTTTGTTTCCTTTTTAAAGTATCTATCTCTTCACTAAGATTCTCATATTGCTCACTCATTGCTTTCCTGATAACATTTAGTTTATTCTCCATGTTTTTCTTCATCTCCTTGAAAATTTTTGAGAAATATTTTAAAGGCTTTGTTCAGGATGTCAACATTCTGGTCTTCTACATTAGTGCTGTTGTTTCTTTTTTTTAGTTACTATCTTCTTCCTTTGGATGGGCCATCATTTTCTGTTTCTTTGTCTTGTACTCTTTTGTTGCACACTGTACATTTTAATATATTGAAATGTTAACTCTGGGATTTATTCCTGGAGATGTATGCTTCTTGATTTTTAACCAGCTGCTGGTAAAACAGAGATTTTTCTTGATCTTGAGGCCTCCTATCAAGAAAGTCTTCTCAAGGAAAATGTAGAGTGTAGGATTTTCCTTGTTTTTCTGGGCCTGTGTCTTGTCCTGCTTGTTAGTTTTACTGGAGATTTCCTGCTTACAGGAGATTGGTTGTCCCTTTTGCTTCCCAGAAGACAGACTTAAACCTACCAGGTGTTTGAAGCTGATATTCCTTTGTTCCCTACTCTCTGCCTGTATAGTTTCTTACACTCCTTTCATTGTCTCAATTCACTTTATCTTGGAGGGAAAATTCTATGAGATGGGGCATGCCTAAGATGACTTTTCAAAGTCAGTCATTCCCAGCTGAAACATGGTAAGGGACCCAAGAAAATGTCACAGCCCATCTCCAAAGTGCCTTTGGGAGGGGATCAGGAAGGGCACCGAAAAGTTCTCTGACAGCTTCCTAAAACTGGACTTTCCTGTCCTGCTCAGTAAATTCAGCCCTTCACCTAACTGGCCCTGCTGCCTTGAGGAATTGCTGCATCTTGAAGTTTCCATTGCCACTGTCCCTTCCTAAGGTGGGTTGAAGCAATGGGTCCCCTCAAAGCTGGGCCCTAAATGATTTGAATTCATTAATAAAAATACATGATCTGTGATTGGCCATGCCTACCCATAGTCTTGGGTAAGAGAATTTTACGTCCCTTCTGTCACAGTGAGTTAGCCAAGGACTGGATCCCATGTGAGCCTGCTGCCAGAGTTAGGTAATGGGCACCATTAGCCACCATGCAGAGAGAGCAATTTGCTGATGTTTACTGTAATTTATCAGCCTCTTCCTCCCATGCTTCCCTGGATAACTATACAGTGTTCTTCTGGCCACTGCAGTTTTGAAAACTTTTGTTTCAGACAGTTCCTCATTTAATAGTTTTGGTGGAAGGGCTGAGTCCTGATGCTCCTTACTCTACCATCTTCCTAAAATCCTCTGCTACAAGTAGACTTCTGTCAGTTTTAAATGCATATTATAAACTTTACAGCAACCACTAAGAAAATAAAAGGAGAAGCAAAATATGTCAATGGAAGACAAACAATGGAATCATTAAAAAAATTAATTAAAACTGGAGATGGCAGAAAAATAGAAGATAAGATCAGGAATTAAAGATTAATGAAAAGAACAGAAAAGTGTTTAAAAATAGAAGATATCAATAATCATTTTATATAAGGATGGTCCAAAAACATTGTTTAAAAGACAGAGAGAGGCAGAGTCAATAGCAAAACAAAAATCAATTATATTTTGTCTACACATAAACACTTTAAATATAAAGTCACAAATATATTACTAATAAAATTATAGAGGAAGTAGTATCATACTAACACTCTTCAAAGAAAAGCTGAAATATCTATATTAATTTCAGAGAAAACAGAGTTCAGACCAAGGAAAGTTATCAAGGTTAAAAAGGGGCATTGCATAATGATTAAGAAGTCAATTTTCCAAGAGGACATACACATCTTACTGCGCATGTCTTAATAACATAGCAAAATATTTGAGGCAAAACCCAACAGAACTGAAGTAGAAAAAAACAAATTCACTATTATTTTTGGAGACTTCAAAACACAACAAATATATTTCTTTTGTTGAATTCTATTTAATGCTATTGTGGTCAGAGAACACGCTTTGTATTATTTCTATTCTTCAAACTTGCTAAGATGTGTCTGCTTGATATTTCAGAATGTGATTTGTATTGGTGAATGTTCTATTTGAGTTTGAGAAGATTGTGTATTCTGTTGTTGTTGGATGGTTTATTCTATAAATGTCAATTAGATTAAGGTGCTTGATAATGCTGTTCACAACTATATCCTTAATGATTTTCTGCCTTCTGGATATGTTAATTATTGCAAAATGGTGTTGCAGTTGCCAGATAAAATATTTAATTTGTCTCTTTCTTTCTCTGTCAGATTTTGCATCAAATAATTTGATGCCCTCTGTTCAGAGTGACATTTCTGACCTTTATGTCCCTTAGAGAATTGACCTTTCTCTCATTATGCAAAACTCCTATATACATGGTAATTTTTATTACTAATGGAAAGGTGTTAAAATGTGCTGAATATAACTATTTCTTCAATTCTGCCTTGTGGTTGAGTAACAAATTTTTGCAACATCCTGTAAAATAAAATGGTCATCAATAAATAATATCTGTATTAATGAAAGTGACATTTATGACATATCTATTTTGTCTGGAAACTTACTAAGTTCATTTGTGTTAATATTTGTCATATACATGGATTCCCACTTTATTATTAAATTCTATCTTTGTATTCTAAATAAATCTATTTAATAGCATATTTATAAAAATGTTTAATTAGGTGTCTACATATTTTCTAAGAGAGAATTTTATTCAGTTAACACTTACAAATATTGATATGATTTATTCAGTGAATTAATAATTTAATGCTTTTAGGAATAAATATTTGTTTTGAAAAAGTAGAGAAACTAAAGGATATTGGACTGTAATTTTTGTTGATAATTTTCTGACTCAAACTCTGAAAATATATTTATTTCAGACAACCTAAAAGTTGTGTAATATAAAAGAAATCTTCTCTACCAAATTGATTTTTGATATCTATTTCTACAAGCACTTTGTTTTTCAAAAATACATTATTTTATATTATTTGCCTACATTATAATTTTGAAATTGTTATATGTTACCTCTATGTAACCTGCAGATGTATTTCTTTTTTACTTTAGGTTGTTTGGAAATTTCTCAGATAAATAATAAGAAACATTTTTAAAGCAAAATATATTAATAGAAAGAAGCATGATATAAATTTCTTATGACTTGCTTGTTTTTCTTTTTAAAACCAAAATATTTCAGTGTAAATTTTCAGAAAGTGGAAAAGATCCTAGACACATTTAATTATGAGTAACATATATTTTCAAATTACATTCAAGATGAATTTCTCAAATATTCTTTTCTACTACAAACTATGAATTTATAAATTTTATCACTAATTGTAAAAGAAGTGAGTTTTTTTGAAGTTTTTAAAAATCTAATGGTGGCAAACTATGGTTTCCTTTTATTTCTAATTTATGATTTATTTTTTACTAAATTGGGGACAATTATTAAATTTGACATTGCTTGATCAAAAGATTTGGCTATACAAAAGGCCAATGCTGAAATAAATATGCAATAAATTTAAGATAATGTTCATGTTAGCTACTTTAACTCATTGATTTCACAATTTTGAGAAGAGTAACTGAACTGAGGATTAATATATACACTCTTGAAAAGCAATGTCTTTTAAAACACTTTTTAAAATATTCTCTTCTTATCCCAATATTTCCTATTAGTAACTTACTTTATATTTAATGGGATTTCACTCTTTTAAAAACAAAATAAGTCTTTTTACACTAATAACAATGAGTGGTAGTGTTAGTTTGGAGAATATACTTAAATTTGAAGTGGAAGTTTATCTAGCTATTTTACTAGCAACAATTATTGAACTATCTCAACAACCCAGATTTGTTGAACAAATATATATACAACAAATAAATTGAGTAGTTTTATTTTATTTTTCAATTAAATGGATTTATTTAGACACTCTCATGGAAGATACTGTACAATAACTTCTTTTCAATGTTTTCTCTGTAGTCAATCATACACATTCATAAGGGCTATTTTCATTTCTTTGTTTCTGAGAGAGTAGTTGATGGGGTTCAAGATGGGTGTGATAATGGAATAAAATACAGCATTCAGACATCCTTGGATTGGAGAAGAGTTTGAGGTAGGTTTTGGATACATGGAACTCACAGATTCATAAAGCAAGACAAAAATGGTCAGGTAAGTAAAGCAGGCCAAGAATGCATTTCAGTGACCCTGCTCATGATGAATATTGATGATGGTGGAGATGTTACAGATGTAAGAGTAGGGTGAGAACAAAGGCTCCAGTATGATGTAACTGCTGGGAATAAAACTTACTTTTTCATTTGCACTGTATTCAGCAGAATAATGCCTTGTGACTGGAGGAATGTCACAGAAAAAGTTATCAATGATGTTAGTTTCAGAGAAGGAGAATGAAAAGACATTGATAGTATAGGAAACCACTTACCTGGTCAGTGGAAGCAAGCTTCCAGCAGAAGTTCCTGCTCCTTACAATCCAATAGAGCATGGCTTGTAGATGCCCATACAGTGGTCACAAGCCATGACAGTGAGTGGGAAACAATCAGTGTGAAACCAGTGTGAAAAATAGATAGAATTGGGCAACACTATGGGAAGGAAACACCCGTGGATCCCAAGATGTCATTGACAATGGCCTTGGGCATGGTGACAGAGTCTAGTCCATATTTTCACACCCAATAAAATATTTTGAAATCAGTTGGACCAATAACTCTACTTAGAATAGCATTAATAAAAAAGTAGTAATTTGTGTATATTTTGTGCATGAGGCAGTGTTAAATAAAATTAATGCATCTTGTCATCATAAATACCTTACAGTGTAGCTAAAATGTCTTCTCAAAATTTTTGTTGAATAAATTGAGTCAAAGAGTATTAAAGTAAGTTGCTCAAGGTTGTAAAATAAAAAATGGCCAAGCTCGTTTATAATCCACATTAGGCTTAATTTTTAATAATATAAATTCTGTCCTTTGGCAATAGAGCAAGGTCAATCCTTCCAAGAGGAAAATAATATGGGAGATATTTCCATCATTAAAAACAACAATCTAAATATATTCAAAATTAGAAATCTGTTTGTTGGGAAGGCTGAAGCACATTATGTATTGTTAGACAATGTGCATCCTTTTAAAAATATATATTTTTTATTTATTTGTTTATTTAATGATACTCTAGATTACATAAATGCTACAGAAAAAATATAGGGGATTCCCATATGCCCCACTCCCTACTCCTCCTGCACATTGCCACATTAACAACATCCTTCATTAGTGTCATACATTTATTACAATTGAACACATATTGAAGCATTGTCCCTAACTGACATTATACACTCTGTCCTGCACAATTTTGTAAGTTATGACAAACTGTATAATGGCTTGTATCCATTATTTCAATGTTATGAAGGACAATTCCAATATCCCAAAAATGACCCCATATTGCTCCTATTTTTCCCTCTCCCTCCCCTGAGAACCTCCAGTGGCCATTGCCTCCCTGTCAATGATAAAAATTCTTTCATTGCTAGAATAACAATAAGTCTATGGTAGAATAATAGTAAGTATATTACATCCATTGTTCATTCCCTAATATTGAAGATTTTGAGATGCCTTTAATTAAGAAGGGACTTAGATCCCATGGAGCAGATGGATAGGTGTATCATCCTTGAAGTTGCAGACACCCTCTGTTCCTTAGGATTGGTATTGTCCATCATCATATCCATTTAGTTGTCCTGGGTGAGTCCAATGAACAGGGGACTAGGTGTTGCAACTCTGCTGAGATTCAGAGCTCAACAGAAACATGGATGGACCAAAGATTTAAGTCACTTGGATGTACACCTATCAAATATAGTACATACTATAGGTTCAAATAGAAGCGGCATAAGAACCATGTGTAGGAGAGCCACAAATGAGTCCAACTCTCTTGTACTAGGGAACATCATTTCCAAAGTAAGGCCCACTGGCAAGGTGCCAAACTCCTGAGATGTCTGCCCTGCTTATAGTGTCAGAATGTCTCTAGATCCCTCAGGAGCCCAGTTATTTGAGGCAATATTTACTGTTGCAGTCAATGAAATCCTGCTGAGACATGCATAAGTGTAACCTCTGGAATGACTTCCCAACTCACTTCGAAATCTATTATCCATAAAAAAATGTATTTACCCTTTCTCCCTTTTCATCAAGGTCTTTTTCGAGGTGCATTTCTAGTTGGTGTTTGGTGGTAATCCCTCAGTGTCAGGGAGGCTCATCCCAGGAGTCATGTCCTACACTGGGGGAAAGGGAGGTAGTGAGTTTATATGCTGACTTGGCTTAGAGAGAGGCCACATTTGAGCAACAAGGAGGCCCTCAGGAGTTAACTCTTAGGCAACATATATAATACCAGGTTAAGTTTCAATTTCAAAAGAATAGTTTCATAAGTACAATCATCAATATCAAGAGTCCTTCACAATGGTCATTATCCTTCACTAGGAAACACCAGGATGGGAATTCAATATTCTTATAGTTATTGTGGGCGTCTCCACCCACCATGACAATGCCCCATGAACACTTGAACCCATTCTTATGACTTAGAGGCATGTCCAGTTGAATATCTCCTGATGCATCCCCCATCACTGACACCTGGAACCAATGATACTCCCCTGCCACAGTTGTGACCATTCTGAGAGCCAAAACCTCTCCAACAATGAAGCCAACAAAATAACCAATAAAATTAATAAGAAAATGAAATAATAAAAATAAAATCCAAAAAACTTAAAAAGATTTGAAATAAAAAAATAATAAAAAATAATAATAAATCTTTTTAGACATTATGCCTTTCATCACTGTAAGATCTATTGTCTTGTGTTTATAGTGACATTTTCTTCCATACATTCCCCAATGGTCTTATTTTTTTTTTCTCTTCAAAGAAGCTTTAGGTTCTTTGATGATAAATGGTTAATGTTAATATTATACTGTTAATATAAATAATTAATAATATTTATTTATATTAATGATGTTGTTACAATTGTACAAATATTGAAACATTGTTACTAATAATGGTCAATGGTTTACATTATGATTTACATTTAGACCATATACTTTTATAAATTTTCACAAAATTTAAAATGGCATGTTTCAGTTATTGCAAGATCATTAAGAACAATTCTAATATTCTAAAAATGCCCTATGTTCCATATATTCTATTCTTTACTCTCCCTTCCCTTGGGGCCTATGGTAACCACTAAGTTTCACTTTTTGCTGAATAAGATTCATAGTTGTAATAATATTGAGGGCTTGACCTACTGGTCTGTTTTCTATTATTAAGCACTGCCTATGCTCTTGAGGGATCAAAATCCCTCTATTTGAAAACATAGCAATACTACCCAGGATGGGAGTTTAATATTTTCTCATTTAGTGTGTGCATTTCCACCCACTGATATAACACTCTATGACAGGATGAACACTTACATATTCCATAGAAGCCTGCCCCTGGTGTGCCTATCCTGTTTGCCCCACCTCCATATCCAATGACCATTGCATCCTTTATTTTCTTCTCTGCAACATGCAATATAACCTTGGCCTTATTACCTTGGGTATTTTACCATACAACTCTATGTTGTTCTGCTGTTTACAAATCTCTACTTCCTCAAAATGATGGTACTTTAAATTTACTTAAGTTTTTTTTTGCAAAATGAAATATTATACTTTCTACTTTTCACCATAATTGTGTAATAAGAACTTGATCTAATCTTCTAGTATATATAGCTGAAAAAAACTGGACAAAATTGAGAAGGCAATATCAGACATCATGCAGGAATGAATTACCTGAGTGAAGAATTAAGACAAAAAACAAACAAACAGCTAGTTAAAAATTATGATCACCCTTAATTTTGCCTGAAGTCAATATCCTGACTGTGGAGACAGAGAAATGGAATGGAAACAGAAAACAGCAAGGTCACTGAATTAAAGAGGAAATCAGAATACAAGGGTATAGAGGTGGCTGGAGGATCTGGGGCAGCTTAAAGGTAGGAAATGAGCTACAATAACAAACAAACAAAACACCTTCAGAATTCTGCACTGGGTCTTGAGATTTGCTGTGTCCTAGGCCACATATGCACAGAATAAAAGTAAATATTTTCAGAGGAAAATGACTTTGTATGGGTCAGATGACCAATTCCAAGCTGTTAGACAGGGTGGAGTAATTCAAACCTCTTCCAACAGGAGTGGAAAGTCCTCGTATTTAGGTGAAATATTGAACGCAGTATACAGAAAGATCATATATTGGAGTGATGGAGTTGAGCTTTTCTCGGGATGAAAGATATTTGTATGCAACCTTACAAAGCTCAAAGTCATGTCTCAGAGAGTCCAAACTGATCTGAAAATCTAACTGCCTGATATAATGAAGCACAACACTCTTTAAAGGAAGAAAACAAAATCCTAACTCTCAACAGCAGAATTTTCAAAGTTCAGTCCCAAATGACTGGAGATTTCAAATAGCAAGACATTTTGAAATAAAATAGAAGAAAAAACAGTCAATAGACTCTTTAACAGGGAAAACAGTAATTATAGAATTAACAAATATGAACATCTAAATATTTAAGATATGTTCAACTATTTAACAAAAAACAGGATAAAGACAGGGGGAAAAGAAACACTTAAAATGTCCTGAGATGAAACAGAAGATTTAAAGAATAATTTGTGACGAAAGCATATCAGATACTTCAAGATAAAAGCCTTGATTTTCTAAATTTGATGAAATCTTCTAAAATGATACCCCTCAACTAAACTACATCTTGCTGCAAGATAAAAACAGATGCGTTCACACACATACCACAAAACAGAAAAATACATGATAAACACATTGCTTAAAGTTGTTACAGGAAAGCAAACTTCGGAACCCTGGCAGTGTGGGCTGTGGACCGAGCAGCAGAACCCAGATACCTTCAGCCGTCCAGGAGAAACGTGTCGGCGCTGACGGTACAGGGCTTGGAGCTTCTCGTCCTGATCCTTTGCTCCCTGGCCCAGGCCGGATCGTGAAATGGTAGGACCAAGGATGGCTGAGACCCCGCCGTCGCCCACAGCTGGTGCGGAAATTTACAATGGGGAGCCGGGGAAGGGTGGGGAACTGCGGCCTGGAGAGCCCAGCCGTGGTCCAGCCCAGGGCGCAGACCAAGGGGGTGAAGCGGGACCGCAGCTCTCCTTCCCTACTCATCAGCCAGAGCCCGGTTGGTCGGTAGCCCTCCCCTTCTTCCTGCAATATCCTGGCGATGGAGGCGCCGGCTTCGCAGCATGCCCGCCGCTGCAGCAGTAACAACGCCTCTGGAGGACCCCGCCATGGCCGGGTTCCCCGTTGCCCTTCCTGCTGCTGACCTGCATGAGCAGAGGCAGCGGCAGCAAGCACCACCCTAATTATCTGATGGCTAAGGAACGCATGAACATGATGGACATGGCCAGGCTGAATATCCAGGCTTGACTGAATCAGCTCTGAACGTGGGGAGGCCTCTGGACTCTGATTATCCTTTTCTCCAGCAATTTTTCGTAGTGATGATGCATTGCCTGAAACTCGGCTTGAAAGCCAAGAAAACTTCTCTTAGACAAAATAAGTTCTTCTGGAGGCCTCTAGTGGTATAAAAACATGTTGAAGAAGCTGCAAAGATAACTGCAAATGTTAAAGATCTCCCAGGACTTAAGACACCAGTAGGCAGAGGAAGAGCCTGGCTTCTTTGGCTTTAATGCCAAAGGAAACTCTCAGAGTGTATGAAAGCTTTGATCAATAAAAAGAAAATTCTCAGCCGACTCTATGAGCCCAGTGCCCTTATGATGGAGAGAAGGAGCTATAATTGTTGGTCTGTTGGTGGGTCTTAATGTCATTGATGCCAGTTTCTGTATGAAAGGAGAAGACTTGGATTCTCAGGTTACAGTTACAGATTTTTCTCCCTGGGGCTGCCGGCACCTGGGTTCTTGTCATGAGGCAAGAAATGGAATTTGCTATGAAGATGCTGGAAAAGGATGACTGTGAGGAACAAGATGCCCTGGTGTTTCTACAGCAGCAGCTGAATGATCTTAGGCATGAAATTGCCTTTAAGCTGCAGAGTTCAGGCTTAGGAGTAAAACAGAAAAGTGAACTCAACAGTCACTTCGTAGAGAAAACTAATCAGATTGCTGTTACCATTAAACAACTTGAATAAAGAATATGAGAGGCTAAACGAGGCTGCCAGTCTGCTGAGTTGGACAGCCGGCTTTTCAAACAGGACTTTGGCAAAAAGATTAACAGTCTGAAACTGGAAGTGGAAGAGCTCACAAGGCAGTGGCACTGGCTTGAGATAGACCTTAAAAGGAAAGAGAAAGAAGGTTACAAAACAACACTAGGAGCATCTCAGGAAAGGGCACACAGAAGCCAGAACCCAAATTGGCTGAGGAATAGAATATTCAAGAGGAAAATATTAAACTAAAAACACCCTTTGAAGAAAGACACAGGCTGCATTCTCACCCTATGGTTGAACAGAATCACCCATGGATATCTGAAAAGCCCCAGTTATGTCAGTTCTGCCAATAAGATTACAACATAAGCAAGAATGTGTGTAAGAACTGCAGAGGAAATTTCTGTAATGTTTGTTCAACAAATGAACTGCCTCTTCCTTCAAGTATGGGGTGAGTCTGGTATTCCTGTCACAAGCATCTGATGAAGCAATATTCCAGCATTCCATCATAAGACAAGAGGGCAAGAGCTAGACCAAAACTTATGTAGGGCCAGTCTCTACCTGTGTTAGATGTCAGGATTCCTAAAAGCTTAGTTGTTAGAATTAACTATACAGCTGATAGAGAAAATTATTTAAATACATCAAGTCCAAGGAGAAAAGCCAGTGGTTGATGGAACTGGAAATTTTGCTCATTTTCCCTATTGACTGTATGAATAAAATTTATTCAATTGATACTTTCTCTTCCAAATCTAAATACCCCATTTTGAAGGAATTCTTGTATGGCATATCTTTGTAAGGATTATTGCTCATTTTTATGAATAATGATAATAAGGGGGTGGATATAATAGCAAGGAATGGTCCATTATATTTAGCAGAAAAGGCTAAAAAGGAAATGATCATATCTCTCTGTTACGTGTTCAAATTCATGGAGAAAGATAAATGTTGACAGATCAAAATGACAGATGTTACATGTATTCACAGGTGCTGCTAGACAAACACTATTTCTTCTTCATTCCTTCTACCTACCTTTTTATAAGCTATTTCTACCAAACTGTGAACCCAACCTCAGGGAAAAGAGATAGAAATTAAAAAGTGATATAAATCATGAATTACTTAAAACAATATGATATGTCAGGACCAGAAGATTTCTGGAATTGGCATGTAGATTATTTCATTATCAGAATAAGAAGGAACATTTGCAGGTTTTCCCCATAATGATTTCAAGAGAAAATATTTGTCCTTCTCAGAATCTTCTACCACAAAACAAGCCAACTTTCTTCCCAAGTAATAATAGAAAGTGTAAGGGGTTTTAAAATTAGGGTTTTGCTTCTTCAAAGAGTAAGTATTGATGAGAAAAAAAAAAGCTAGGTCAGTTGTAAAGTAAAACAAATTGAATTTATCCTCGGCTGAGAACAAATATCACAGAAATGGTTATTAAACTGTCTGTTCTTATTATAATATATCCCTTATATTCTGAGCTAAGGTACAGAGCTGCTGGCAAACAGGTTTCTTGAAAAGGGCAATACTCAGTCATCTCTTAGTAAAAAAACTCTTTGAGGGAAAGAGATAGAATGCACTATTTTGATTGTTACATGTGTCCAGATTTTATTTCAATTAAAAACAAAGAAGATACAGTTCAATTACTGATTTAAAATTCTGGGGTAGAAACATCCTGGAACTGTGATGTTTGATAAATTCTGCC
>JAQZBX010052349.1:0-19181 GCA_029593785.1 Cabassous unicinctus
AGAAGCTGAGAGTTTGACAAACAATGATTAATGATTAAACTGGGGTCTGGAGCCAGACGGCCTGAATTTGGATGTCAACCCCACCACTTACTGACTCTGAGTAAGTAACTTAACCTCTCAAACTTAACATCTCAATTTCCTCAACTGCAAAATAGGAAAAATAATAATAATACCTACTTCCCGGGAGTGCCACCAGGATTCAGGAGAGAATACCTGAAAAGTACTTAACCTGGCACCTGCACAGAGTAAACATGCAATGAAAGAGTGTATTTACATGGGGCTGTAAAACACAGGGAATCCAGTGGTGGAAGATGGGCTGTGGTTAACAGGACAAATAGGAGAACGTTCTCTCATGAACTAGAACAAACATACAATACAAATACAGGGTGTTAATAATTGGGTGGGTCAGGGGAAAAATACACCAAATCTAAGATATGGGCTATAGTTAGTAGTAATATTTTGATGATGCTCTTTCATAGTTTGTAACAAATGTTTCACAGCAACGCAAGGTGTTGGTGGTGGGG
This sequence comes from Cabassous unicinctus, assembly GCA_029593785.1. Classification (NCBI taxonomy): domain Eukaryota; kingdom Metazoa; phylum Chordata; class Mammalia; order Cingulata; family Chlamyphoridae; genus Cabassous; species Cabassous unicinctus. The sequence continues at coordinate 525 of JAQZBX010052349.1, forward strand.
TGGTGTATGGGAGCCCTGCATGGTGATTTGCATGTTTAAGTTCACAACTTTTACTATATACTTATTGTTTATGTATGTGTATGTATGAATGATGTACTTCAATAAAACTTTATTTAAAACAAAAAGAGTGATTTTATTATTTTCTGTTCTACCACGACTGTGCTTGAATTAGAAGGCAACTAACACTTTTGAATGTAAACCCACAAATAAATGTACGAACGAGTATTATTCTAAGACAAAAAGACTTTGCAACAGCAACATAAAAGCACCACGTGGGGATCTGGTCCCAAATGAAGCTCTGTTCTGGTACTTTAAAAAATATATGTAAGGCTCAAAAGGAAAGTGGCCCACTCTCTGACATTTTTCAGCAGCAATAAAACATGACAGTGAGAAGAAACACGTGCTTGTTGATATTCTCAAGAAGTCAACTAGGGTTGTTTCATGGAATCAATCAACTGACAATGATTATGCCTGAACTCATTAAATTATCTTAGCGGACGCGTTGGAGGGACTCTTTGAAGGAGAGGGGCTAGAGCAATGAAAAAAGTTGCCTCTAATCAATCCAATGAAACCCAGGCAAAGACTTGAAAAAAAAAAAAAAGCCAAGGTCATTTCTATTTTCAGGGCGTCTTGTGTATGAGAAAGTGAATGCCTGTCTGCTTAGAAGAAATGGTGAGTAAAAATACCTTCCGGTTGTCATTCATAATATTTATTTTGGAAAAATACTTTAAAAAGGAATTTCTTCATTAACAAAACAGTAAAAAACTCAAATAACATTTGCACAATATTCCATAAATACATTTATATACAAAAAAATATAGTCACATAGACCCGAAGTGCCTTTGTACATATTTACCAAAAATTTAAATTATAAAAAATGAACATCACAAAATACTCAAGCTTTACAGATATCATGAAAATATTTTTACAAATCCAAAAAATAACACACATTTTTTTTTCCACCTAGAAAAAACACATTTTAGTATCAAAAAGGACAATAAAGGCAGTGTCTGTGTTTCTAATTCAAGAAAAGACTGGCTCATAAGAATCCAAAATATACACTTCAGGCAGTGCATGCTTCTTATGTAGTAATTAAGTCCATTCATTTAAATATATATTTTTTTAAAAAGCAACTGTCCATAGTGCAATGGAAAAAGTCATAAAAAGGCAGTGCAACAGGTATCCTTGAATACCAAGCCCAGCCTGGCGGCGAGCTTGTTTTGCAGTCATTTTTGCTAACTTCAGGAAGAGAACCAGCTCAGTCTGAATTTAGTTTCTCAGCAGCAGTCTCTGAAGGGGTCTCCCTTTCTTCTTTCAGCAGCATTCGTTGGGGCATATATCCTTGGAATTTTATTTATTTTAAGAGAAACGGGAAATTTTTGCCATACCACTTCCATTTTACACCTAGAGAGGCCCACAGAACAGAAAGCGAGTTGAAGGGAGAGATGAATCGTTCTCTAACTTCTCCGCCACCCCCACTTCCCAACTCCTCTCCCAAATGCAGACCTTCCAGGGGGGAAGACAGGAGCCAACCTCCACCTGCCAGCGAGCTCACTGACCTCAGTTGCTATGATGCACTCGTCTTTCTCCTCTGATATGACATACACGGACTGGTACTTTGTGTCTTTTGAAGTGGAGTACACAGAATCTGGCCTTTTTCTTTCCAATGCTTCTCCACTAAAAGAAAACAAAGGGGAACCACAGTGAGCAGGTGAAATTAAGGTTTTTTTCTCAACAGGGACATGACCGGCGCTTGGAGAAATGCCCGCAGACGTGGCCTCGCCGCCGTGGCCTTTGCCCACGTGGCCTCGCCGATGTGGTCTCCCCAGCGTGGCCTTTGCCGACGTGGCCTCACCAACATGGTCTCGCCAACTGGCCTCGCCAACGTGGCCTCACCGACGTGGCACTCAGCCTCCACGGCCCCGTCCCAGCCCCACGGCCCCCCGTGGCACCTACCCCCTGAGTGTCGAGGAGCCCTTCTCCTCCACCGCCGAGCCGTGGGGCTCATACTTGGCTTCGCACTTGCTGTGCTCGTCCCTGACAGGGTCTTCATTCTTGAGATCCTGCACTAAATTATAGTCCACCGCCGGGTAGCGGGCCTTGAGGCCGTTCTTGTCGGCGTTGTTTTCTCCGTGGAAATCCGCCTTCTTGTTGGTGTTCTTGACCTGTGTGGCCCCGATGATGCTCACCGAGATGTCCTTCTCCCGCTGGCAGTTAGCCAGGTTGTTCATGGTCTCCGCCTCGGCCCGGCACGCGTCGGCCGGGGGCCGCCGCTTCTGCAGCTTCAGCCGGACGCAGACCACCACGGCCGCGCAGCCCAGCAGCAGCACCAGGACCAGTACGGCCCCGGCGCACACGGCCACCCAGGGGAACTGGCCGCTCTGGCCTTCCAGGTACTTCTCGGTAAAATCCACCACCACGGGGCCCGGTGGGGGCTCAGGGAGCAGGAACTGGCAGTTGGGCCCCCCGTAGCCGCGGGCGCACTCGCAGACGTAGCGGTGGTTCCTCTCGTGGCACGTGGCCCCGTTGTGGCAGGGCCCGTGCTCGCATTTGCTGACGGGGGAGCTGCAGTTTTTGCCCGTGTATCCGGGGGGACAGGTGCAAGAGTAGTCGTTGACGCCGTCCTGGCAGGTGCCCCCGTTCACGCACGGAAAGGAAGCGCAGTCGTCCACGTTGTCATCGCAGTGTCTCCCGGAGAAGCCAGCCTGACACTGGCACAGGTAGGAATTGCCGAGGTCGACGCACTGCGCGCCTGGAACACATCAGAGCCGTGCGATCACTCAACTTCTCCAAGTACCTACTCAGCAGACAAACATTTCTGAAGCATCGACTATGTGTCTGGCACTGTCAGACGTCAGGGATGCAAAGACAAAAGAAAGGCAGCCTGGGCCTAATGGAGCTCATGGTTTAAGACCACATATTCTATGACCGCAAGCAGGGGCCCACTGGGAAGAGGCCCAGGCTGGCTCTATCAATTAAAAATAATAATAAGAGGCCAAAGCTACAGATGGATAAATAGAAAGATGGACGGATGGACAGATGGATGAACAGACAGACAGATGGATAGATGGATTGACAGATGGATAGATGGATAGATGATGGACGGATAGATAGACGGAAAGATAGATAGGTTGACAGATGATTTGATAGATAGGTAGATGAATTGATGGATGATAGGTAGATGAATTGATAGATGGGTAGATAGATAGGTACAGATGATAGATAGATAGGTAGATAGAGATAGATAGATGATGGATGGATGGTTAGATAGATGGATAGATAGATATAGATAGATATAGATAGATAGATTGACAGATGGTTTGATAAATGGACAGATGAATTGATGGATGATAGATAGGTAGATGAATTGATGGATGGATAGATAGATAGATAGGTACAGATGATAGATACATAGATAGGTAGATATAGATGATGGATGGATGGTTAGATAGATATAGATAGATAGATTGACAGATGGTTTGATAAATGGACAGATGAATTGATGGATGATAGGTAGATGAATTGATAGATGGGTAGATAGATAGGTACAGATGATAGATACATAGATAGGCAGATAGAGATAGATGATGGATGGATGGTTAGATAGACAGATGGATAGATAGATATAGATAAATGGATGATGGATGGATGGATAGATAGATATAGATAGATAGATATAGATAGATAGATGATGGATGGATGGTTAGATAGACAGATGGATAGATAGATAGATCGACCAACAGAGAGATGGATTGATAGATGTTGGATGGATGGATAGATAGAATGAGACAGCAAATGTGGCAAAATGTTAAAATTGGTATATCTGGGTATCTGGGCAGTGGGAGGCCATGTGGGAGCTCTCCCTGTGGGCTTTTGTGTTATTTTTGCACCTATCCTGTAATCTTCTGAAATTGTTTCAAAATAAAACATTTAACAAAAAAAAAGAAGGCGATACCTACGGAGCAGTTATGCTTTGACAGGCCCTGAGCAAAATGCTTTACCTCTATCACTGCATTTACTCTTGATGACGACACTTAAAGGGAGCTCCTACCACAAAATCCAGTTGACGGAGGAGGAAACTGAGGCTTAGGGAAGATAACGTCCCTGCACACGGGTACACAGTGAGGGCAAAGGAGAGCCGGGATTGAAAAAAGCAAGAAAGAGGGCTTTTTCATTCCAGAGCCACAGCTCTTAAAACCTCTGAGCTATTCTGCCTCTAAAAATAAAGCATCTAATGCCTCTATTGGTTCAGTGAATGGAAACAAATAAGAGAACTAACTTGACCCCACAGGACCTGTCCATGACCTTCTATAGAGCACACAGGAAACAAAATTAAGTTGATTTTGTTTTCATTGAGAGGTTCCCTTTAGTTATTTTGAATAATGAATGAGCGAAGCCTGTCTGCTGCCCAGCTTTTCCACCCTGCGAGTTCGCTCTTGGCTCTGCTCAGACAGTAGCAGGAGGTTCCCCATGAACAAGGCAAACTTCCCCCCTTCGTTCTCACCGACACACCAGACTGCTTTGTTTGGGTGACAGAACACCAGAGAGCTGGGCCTCCCTCCAAAAACCAAGTGGTTTTGTTGCCATTTAAGCACGATCTACTGAATACGGACCAGGCTAAAACATCAGGGACCTGGGGTGGGTGTGACCTTGAGCAGGTCATTTAACCTCTCTCTCTGCCTTAGGTTTTCTCTAGATCATACAAGGTTTATACTTTCCTGCCTTCCTTTCTGGTTCTCTGGTTACAAGCTCAAGGATTAAGTTTCGATGGAGAGTTCTTGACTATTCAGATTTTTTTAAAAGTCTCCGCAAAGTTCAAGGTAGCGTTAGGAAGTGCTGACACTTGGTTTGAAAGAAAAACTGCATGCCTTCCTAAAGCACTCTTGCAGTGCCTACTTGCCACCAGCTCTTCACAAAGTCTCCAAGCCATGTCTTACCGTTAGAACAGGGTGAAGAACTGCAGTAATCAATTTTCTTTTCACAGTTAAAGCCAGAGTAACCCAGAGGGCAATGACAGCTGTATCCTCCATCAGGGTTGTCTGAGCACCGTCCGCCATTGAAACAAGGGCCGTCGGCACAAGTCATGGCGCTCAGCTCACAGTTTTTGCCATAGAAGCCAGGCGGGCAGGTACAGGAATAGCTGTTTTCCATGTCCTACATTCAATTTAAAAAATGAAAATCTTTCCAAAGTTTGCTCCAAGAAACACGCACACTCCGTCTCCAACCAGGGGCTCCCCAACTTCGGAACAAGAGCCCACTGCGCCCCCTACTTACCGTGCAGCTTCCTCCGTTCTTGCACGGGCTGGCGTCGCATTCGTTGATCTCGGTCTCACAGTTGGCACCCGTGTACCCGGGTCGGCAAGAGCAAGTGTAGCTTCCCTGGCCAGTGTTGGTGCAGGTGGCTCCATTCTGACAGGGCTTGTGGTGTGTGCAGTAGTTCAGATCTACAGCAGGGAAGGGGGAGGTAGGAAGTGCAACGTCAGATTCAGGAAGACTTTATTCCCCCAGGGCTCCAAATTCAAAGGAAGTGCAGGGATGCTCCAGAAAGAAGACAGGTAGCGTTTTGGAATCGGTGGCTCACCCTGGTTGCAGAAAAGGCCTCCCCAGCCTTCCTGGCAATTACACTGCCAAGGCTGTTGGCAGGTGCCGTGGAGACAACCTGGGTATCGGATGCACTCGTCACAGTAGCGACCCTGCCAGCCAACTCTGCACCTTAAAAATAAAAGGTAGAAAAGAGTCAGATCAATGCAAACAGGCTTTCGATTTATAATGACCCATTCCTCACAGACTGGAAACCATCTCCTAGCAGTAACAGCTAAATCACTGGTTCTCAAACTAGGCAGAAAATTGGAATCCCCTTGGAAGTTTTCAAAAATACCAATACCCGGGATCCAACTCCAGAGTATTCCGATTTAATTGGCATGAGGTGCAGTCTGGGTGCCAGCACTTTTTAAAAAGTTCCCTAGGTGAAATTTTTTGGAGGTACTAGGGATTGAACCCAGGACCTCATACATGGGAAGCAGGCGCTCAGCCACTGAGCTACATCTGCTCCCCCCAGGTGGTTTTAATATGTTGCAAAGTTTCCAAGCCATTGGACTAAATGCTCTCATTTTCTGTGCCAACTGTTTTGGGATCTGCTCTCTGTAAATTCCTATAACCAGTAAGGAGCTTAGATAAATAGCAAATCCATGATGTTTTCCATCTCCACATATTTATTAAGCAGCAATGCCAGAATAACGCTCCCCGCACCGGGGTGTTTCAAGCAATCACCTAGGAATGCTTTACAAATACACCAGGGGTAAAAGGAAGACAAGAAAGAGAGAGTGAAAACAACAACAAACTTTCGCAAACTTACTTGCATTCCCCTGGCTTGTCACAAACCCCATGCTGCTCATCACATCCTGGCAGGCAGATTGCTGCAAGGAAAAGAAAAAAAAAAACAAAAAACACAGGGTTAAAGCACCCCATGCCAAGTGGTTCCACAACATAACAACATAATGGTGGCTTCTGCTAGTTTATGGATGGGGACAAAACTTGCCCAGCTCCATCAGCGAATCCCAGCTGAGTTAATCTCCCTAGCCTGGTAGAGTATTGATCCATCTTGCCTAGTAACTGCATGCTTTGCTTAGCCCGAGGGATGACCATTCTTCTTAATACAGTTGCACATGGACAAAAGAGGGCTCCAAAGCCCCCCACCCCCACCCCAACCCCTTTTCTTCTAAGAGAGGGTCAGAAGTCCTTTCCCCCTCCTCTTCTGCCCCCACTTCCCAATTCTATGCACAAAGCTCCACCTCTTAATATCCCAGAAAGTGTGTGTGTAGATAAGAGTGGACAGCTGGTATGCAGGGTGCCAGAGCAAGACAGCTGCTCTATTGTCTGTTCTCTCCCAGCAGCTGCCCTCGTGCAACAATACCGGCCTCCCCCCTTATCCTCCCCCCCATACACACCCTCCCCCCAACCCCCTTACATACATCCCTGGCGTGTACACACATACACACACATCCTCTCCGCCAATGAGGGCCGGGGTTGCTTCCTGGCAGCCTATCTCCGGAGAGATCTAATCTATGGCACGCGCGAGGTGGGGGGTGGGGAGCGCCTTAAGTATTTGAATAAGAAGAAAAAAAGTTGAAGTTTATGGCTACCCTACGGAGAAGAAGAAAAACAAGAAAAGCAAGGGTGGGAGGTAGCAGACGAGGCAAGAGGCACCCAGAAGGGGTCAGGGAGGGGAGAGGCTGAGGGTGTGTGTGTGTGTGTGTGTGTGTGTGCGCGCGCGCGCGCGCGCGCGGGTTTCCTTCGCCTGGTTATGAAACTCATGAAGCAAGCAGCTCCGCAAGTTTTTCCCTACAACAAAGCCAGCTCAGGACAATGCAGAGCTTAAAAGGAACTACGTGGAGTCTTTTAATAAGATCTTCTCCAGGCCGATGGCCTTGGGAAGTTAAATGGCACGGCAGTCGCCGCCCGCTAAGTTTAAAGACCCACCTCCTCACCCCCAGGCACAAATCAAAACGGAAAAACTGCACCTCCCAGGGGGGCTAGAGGTTCACCTACTCCTGGGCAGAATGGAAGCTCTAGGTAGGACCCAACCAATACCTGACCAAGGAGCAACCTGCTGGTTACAGAGGGGCCCTGGGGGTCAGCGGAAGGGAGGCCTCCTGGGGAGGGGGCTGGGGGGAGCCGAACCAGCACCAGAAGCCAGTCCTGTCCCCACCAGCACCCCACCAGGCCCCCAGGCCCTGGCGACTTGGTTTCCTGCACCCTTCCCACCCTGCAGGCCCAGAGGGGTCATGAACCTGCCAGTGACATTCCAGTACCTAATGATCTGGCAGGGAAAGCCTCGTTTCACTATAGCAGCACCAGGATATTTCTTGTCCACGCAGAGTATGGCGTGAGCATGCAAAGAAGCAAAAGGGCACACAGTACCCAACACGGGGCGTGCATTTACATCGCGTGCGTCTACTGTGCACTTGCACGCCACCATCCAGCGACTGCACTGGGAGACGTGTGTCCGGCCGCCCACTGTGTGCATGTATACAGGCTACACAGATCAAAGTGTCCTCTTTGGTAAGCGCCTCCACCTCTGCGTTTGCATAAATAAGAGGAACATACACAGACAGCCCCTTTCGGTGCGTACACAATAAACAGTGTGGGGATATCACATGGAATGTTTGGAAATATTCTGTGGAGGGGTCACAAGCACACCAAACGAAGCATTTCCACCCGAGATGCTGTCACAGCAAAGAGAACTCGGTTTTAAAGCATGCCCCCTACGCACACTGTCTTTCTCTCTTCCTCCCTCCCTGGCTGATTTCCTGCCCCCTGGCTGAGTGTCTCAAATCCTCCCTGATTAAGAAAGGCAGTTTCCTAGAGTGGATAAACACTGTCTTGGAAGTTAGGACATCCGTGTTCCAGCCCCAAACCCTGCCACTTGTGAGATCTTCGCATAGCACTGCTGCGTCCCCTGGCCTCGGTTTCCCCCCACCTCTACGGAGACGGCACAGGACATCTCTAAGGTCCCCTCTTGGGCTAAAATCCCGTGACTTCGGCCACTTATAAGACACGGCTGGCGAACAGTCTCGGTGTCAGGGGAGAAAAGGCCGAGGGAGCCCGCCAGCTCTGGGGTAGGGACTCACGTTCGGTGCAGTACTGGCCTTTCCAGCCAGGGTTGCAGACCTTCTCCCCTCTCTCCCCACAGGTGAAGTGGCCAAACGCGTCGTCTCTGGGGCGACAGAAGACGGAGCAGCCTTCTCCGTAGTAGTGCTCATCGCACACGAAGCGGTAGGAGTACTTGAGGTCGATGCGGCCGCTGCTGTGCAGATCCTGGGACCACTCCTCGCCCACCGTCAGGTGCCTCTGGGTGGCCAGGCGGCTGATGAGCCTTTCTGGGTTTTCTGTGGGCAAGAAGATGCCATCTGTCGGCGCTGGCTGAGCGCTCAGGCGCTTAGGGACAGCGGGGGAAATGGAAGGGATGGATCTCGAATATTGCAAGAGTCGGAGAACAGAGATATGTTGGAGGAACATGCAGAATGAAAGATGGAGGGGTTTGTTGTGGTGGAGGGAGCGGGGTGGGGGCAGGTTATAAGGTCAAATGCACTAAGAGGGAAAATGGTTTGCAAAGTTTGGGAGTTCTTGTGGCTTTGTCTTTGTTTGTTTACCTGTTGTGAGGTCATCTGGAGAATCTGTGTGGAGAGCCTCAATGATCAGAGAGAAGGTGCCCTGGAAGCAAGGGGAGAAGACAAAGCAGAAATATCAAGTTAAAAAAAAAAAAAAATCAAAGTCAAGGAAGACAAGCAACTCCGGGGCAGAGGCCTGGGATGTGAGCAGCTCTGTGTGCACTGAGTCCAGGGGAGGGTCTCTATGTCTTTGGCCTGTTTTCACTTTCCTTAAGGAAATGGAAGAACTTTTTCAAGGGTGGTTTCCTGGCATGTTTTTTCAGCCTGTTAGTACAGGATATTGTTTAAAAAATAAAAAAAATAAAAAAAGATTGCAAGAGCAGGAGGGGGATGGGCTGGGTGGATGAGGCTGAAGGGCAGTTGTCATCAGTCTTCCGGGTATAAAACCACAGAGAAGGGGAGGGGGAGGGCTGCCGAGACCAGCCTCTGGGGCTGTCACGCTGTGCGGGTAATTATACAACCAGCCCCATCCGAGGAGCGGGGCGGGGGGCGGGAGGAGGGGGTTAAAACTTTCCCACGCGAAGGATCTCATTGATTTGGGAGCTGGGCATAGAAGACCGGATACGGAAACGTCTCGGGCTTGCAAATGATGCAGGTCCACAGCCTGTCCTCCTCGCCCCATTCCGGGTCATCCCCTTCGTCGCCTTCAAACAGCCCATTCCAGGTGTTGCGCCAATGCCCCCCGGAGGCGAGGCCCTTCCCTGTGGCCCGCTGCTTGGCAGACAGCGGCGCCCACTTGTCCATCACCGGCGGGTCCCCACCGTCTGGACCGGGTCCCCCACCCTGCGCCCCGGAATGGCAACAAGCGGGGGCTTGTCCTCCCCTGCCCGGGCCCCCTCCCCCTCCCATCAGGGCCGCAGCCGCCAGGGCGCGGCCGCAGCGCTTTGCAGCGCAGGGGACTCACCGGCCAGGTGAAGCCGAAGGGGAAGCGGATGGGGTTGGTGAAGGCGGCGTCGCCGCTGCCCGCGCCGTCGGGCAGGCTGAAGGAGTTGACGCCCAGCACCGGGGTGACGGTGCTGCCGTAGGTGCACGGCGGCTCGGGGGACACGCTGGCCTGGTAGTGCTTGAGGCACACGCGGAAGAAAGTCTTGCAGTCGCACTGCAGCAGCCCGGCGCCCGCGCCCCCGCGGCAGCAGTTGCGGTTCCCCAGCAGCCCCTTCTTGTTGACAAACTCCTGTAGCTTCAGCTCGAACACCCCGGAGCCCCAGACCTGCGGAGAGGAGGGAGGGGGCCCTGAGGACGCGGGCTGGGCCCCGGGGGCCCGGGGACAGCGGGCGCAGCGCGGCGGAGCGCAACGCGCCACAGCGCCCCCCGGCCTCCCCGGGAAGCCCGGCCGCGGTGCCCGCGCCCGGGGCCACCGCCTGGCCCGCAACCGCTTTCCGATCAACAGTTGGCATTGCTCGCCCTGCTCCCCGCCGCGCTGTCGGCGGCCCGCCCCCGGGGTACCCTACCTGCCACAGCAGGGCCGAGAAGACGGTCAGGGTCAGCAGGCACGGGCGGCCCATGGTGGCCCCGCCGCACTGGCTGGCTTTTCTGGTTCTTTCGCCCGCACTCTCCCCCCGCTTTATTATTTTTTTTCCTCTTCTTAAAACGGTAGGGACCGAAAGGAGGATAAATGTGATTCAGGAAGCCTGGGCAGGAACAAGGAGGCTCTTCTGCCCCGCGCTGGGAATAATGCGGATTTCTTTTTCTTTTTTCTTTCGAGAGTCAGTTTCTGCCTCTTTCTGTCGCGCGCGCGTCTCAGTGTTGCTGTCGCTTTAGATACGCCCTTTCGGTGACTGACAACAGCGCTGGTGGATGGAAAAGAAAAAAAGGCTTGTTTGGAGAGGTTGCTATTCGGAGCGGCAACTTTCGGTTTTCCTCCTTTTACTTCCAATCCACGAGTAGGTGAGGGTCGTCGTCTTCCGGGTTTTGACTTAAGCTTCCTCCCCCGGAGGGGGATAAAGAAAGAGAGGGAGAGAGAAAGCGTCCAGATATTGAGCTTAATTCCCAAGAGAATTGCAAAGGCTTCCTCCCCAGGCAGATTAAAAAGCAGCGATCTGGAAATCCCTATGGGCGAGGCGATAATCCCCGGTGGCTTCGGGAGAGCGGGCGGAGAGGGACTGTCGGTTGTGGGTTGCAGTTTGGGGTGTGCGGGCGAGTGGACGCGGCGCGCTCGCCCCTGCAGATGGCGAGCCGGAGATGTCACACGGCAGCAGCGCTTGAGCCTCGTATCTCCCGTGCCACCGCCAAGAGACGCGCGTTTTGAAGGAATCCAGCCAATCGCATCAAAATTTTAAAAAGACAACACACAAAATCGGAGAGTGGTTCGGTGTCGTAGAGAGGAAAACTCTGCGCCCGTTGGCTGCCCCGCGTTCTTTCTTGTGTGTGATCTTTGCTCTCGGCTTGTCTGGGTCTCTCTCCGAGTGGGAAGCGCCGAGGATCTGACTCTCGCCCGGCGCCTGCCGCCCTTATATTCCGCCGGCCGCCTGCATGGTTAATGAGATGCAAATGAGCAGCCCCCCAATCTGGCGAGAGCTGTCACAAAGGAGCCACTTTTCCAAACCCTCCTCTCAATGGATCGCCAAATGGTCAGTGAGCTGTAAAATGTGCAATCCTCCTCCCCTGCGCCCCCTCCCCGGCCCTCCACCTCTCCCCACCTCCAGCCCCCGCCTTCCTCTCCTCGCGGCACAAAACGCGCTCATTTACATTCCTGCAAATTTTTCACCGCAAGAATCCCCTCTTCTGCTCCGGGGAGCCGGTAACGCCGCCCCCTGCACCCACCCCGTCCCCCTTCCCCGGGTCGCCTCTCCGCGCTCCCTCCCCCGGCCCCAAACACGCGGAAGCCTACGAGGAAGCGCGGGGGGGAGCCACGCGCGACTCCTCCTTTCCAGCCGCGGATCCGTGTTCAACTTCTGCGGACCCGGCATTGCCTCCGGAAAGTCTCCGTGGCGGCGGCGCTCGCCCGCCCGCCGGCTCGCCGGGAGGACCCGGGCTTCCCCGCACCCGGCACCCGATCCCGGGAGCTTTAGGGCACGCGGAGCGGGGCGGGCCGTGGGGATCCAAATCCCGGAGGGGTCCCCCGAAGTCTCCGTGGAGCCGCGCCCCTTCTCCCGGGATAGCCTCTTCCTCCAGAGGTGTCACCAGGCGGCCGGGGGCAGGGGGGCGAGTGTTTGCAAGGCACGCAAGTGGGAGAGGTGGGCCCAAGTGGGGCGAAGAGCCAAGCGGTAGTTTCTGGAAGTTTGGGAAGGTCTGACACGGACACACCTCCCCGCCGCGGAGGGCGACTCCGCGTCGCCGAGGGCAGCGCTGGCGCGTGGGGAAGGGGCGGGAGTGAGCGCGGCAATCCCGGTGTCCCCGGCGCCCCGGCGCCCCGGCGCCCGGCCTCTCGGGGAGGGAGGACCCGGCAGCGCGTCTCCCCGAGCCGGGCGAGCCTGAGGCTTTAAACGACACCCCCCTCCCCTCCCCTGCACACCCTCCCCGGCGGGATTCTTGGCCACCGCCACCACCATCTTCCCTTGTATCTCGGGCTCCCTCTCTCCTGGGTGTTTTCCCCCCTTCGCCTCCCTCAGCTTGGTAAAAAGTGAGTTTGGTGTGTGTCGTTCGCGTGGCTGTCATTAAGGCAGTTTGTTATTGTGCGAGGCTGAATCAGTTGGCTCTTTGTGCGCTCAGCTGTATGGTAATGCAGACAGCACCTGCTCGGTGCACAATGCACGGGCAGAAAAAGCTCCCCTCCGCGCACGCCGCGGCCTCTGCAACAATGTCCGGCACATGTTTTAAAGAGATCCCTTCCAGCCCCCAGCCCCACCCTCCAAAAAAAAAAATCTACAACCTTTACACAACCGTCACCTTATTTTTTTTTAACACGTCCATCAGACACCAGAACTTTTGTTTTGATTTTTTTTTTTAAAGGGAAATGATTTTATTGGGGGGCCCGAGAACACACAGCTCACACAATGAATTACCTAAATTGCTCTCGCGCTTGGAAGATGGAGATGGGAGAAGGAAAGTTGGGGCTTCGACTCCTAACCTAGCACCTAGCTTTGTGCTGGGTGTGGGCTCTGGGGTTTCTTTTCCGTGCCTGTCTACCTCCTGCCTCCAACACCGACCCCCCCCCTTCATTAAGATGCAAGGTGTGAGTGTTGGAGTAAATGTCATTTTAATTGTAACAGATCATTTCAGGCCAGATTAAGACGAAAGTGCGTTTGGCCACAATGGCCTCAGTGTAGTTGCGTGGGGCGCCAAACGTCCTATCAGAGCCACTTTATTCGTGGGAACGTGCATTTTCATGGCAATCACTTTCATGAAAGCAGATGTCTTGATTACAAATCATCATATAACACATAGAAAGGGGAGAAATCTTCAAACAGTTCTCCAAGACAAAAAAAAAAAATTCATTGGAAAGAGCAATTTTAAAAATCACTGAGTGAAGTCACCCATGCCGGTCCCTCGTGGCTACTGGGCAACTGGGATGGCAATATTGTGTGCCCTTCTTAGGGCCACCCCAGCTGGGCTCCAGCTACCCTGCTCCCCAAAGACCTGTAAAGTTTCAACAGGATCAGTCGAGTGGGGATCTTTAGGTTTTTCCGCTTCTGCCTCGGGAGAAGTCAAGAGTTAACCCAGAGGACGGTGCATAGCATGTGAAAGGCAGGCTGGACATCCCACAAGGAGCTCGGTACAGTTTGGTTCAGAGCAAGTGGAGGTTTCAAGCACTGCTGCCCCCTTCGTGCCTCTGGTAATCACAGCTTGGCTGCCCTCTGCTCTGAGGGACTTGCGACATCACCACAGGCCCGGGCCAGCCCGAATCCTAATTTACTCTTGCCACCTAGTGTCAGCATCCTTTTTCACTAAGTCGCTGTTTGCTCCCAAAGCTAATTTCTGAGAACTCTGCTCCCTTCTGCATGGCAGTCATTCCATGTGGTGCCTGAAGGGGGAGGGTGATAGGGTGATAGGGGTTAATGGGGAGGCGGGGGGAGGGTAGATAGGTGAGAGGGTCCAGGAACAGAGGAGATGCAAAAGAAGAAAGGAAAGGACTGGAAGGCCAAAATCCCCTCTGCCAGCAAGACTGAGCATAGATTTCAGTAATAAATGAAATATCAGGAATCTTTTAATTAGAAAATGGAAGTGGGACACAGGCTCATCCGAATGCCTGTTTAGAAAACTGGAAATAAAAAGTTCCACGTGCAAGGGCTTAAACCTTGGGAGAGAGAGAGAAAAAAGAGACTTGCCCCCAAATCTTTAACAAACCCCCCTCAGTATCAAGTATTTGTTAAATTGACGTGGCCCAGATTTCTCGATTACAGCGGCAAAGCGGAACTGAAAGGCATCGTAAAATCCATCAGAATCCTGCCCAAAGCGTTCATTCTTTTCCAACTTAATTTATGCCATGGGATTCTGTATTGAGGAAATCAAGCAGAAAGCCCTTTTCTTCCCCTCTCCCCCTTCTTCTCCTTCTCCTCCTCCTGCTTCTTCTCTACCTCCTCTCTCTCTCCCTCTCTCTCTTTCTCTCTCTCTCTCTCCCCAAGTCTGTCCCTCTCCCCCTCTCTCTTTCAAAAGCTGAGCTAACGGGGAGACTGTTTAACTTCAGCGCTTCTATAGGAGCCTGTTGTAGTTTAACTCCTGCGCACCAGTAGCTGGGATGAACAAAAGAGAGACTCAAGGACCAACTATTCATCCTTTCTTTGCACTTTAATTTTCATTGATTGGGAAGACAAGGGGAGCCCTTAGGGATTCGAGCTGAAGGGGGATGACACGCCTTTAGACGCCATCAGCCCCCTAGCCAGCCATCTGCTCCGAACCAAATGGCGTTTTTTCACTCCCTAACTGCATGTCTCTATACTCCAGCAACCAAGCTCTCCGAACCCCTCAAATGCAGGAGGGAGCTTAAGTTAGAGTATGTTAAATAGACTTGCCTTGGTCCCGGCCCTAGCAGCCGGAGTCCCTCCTCCCCCCACACCATAAATCCTCACCTTGCTCATTAGGAAAAAGCAGGAAACTTTCTTTTAAATACTTTTTGATGTCTCAGCAAATTTACTGTACAAAGTGAGACTCATTAGGGTTTAGAGGGCCCCCAAGACATTAGACACAGGACAAGAGGGAGGAATTTGCTGACTGATGGTGGTGTTTTCTTTTTTTGCCAGGGAGACACAGCCAAGAGCCTGAATAATCCCTGTGGTTAGGGTAGGACTCAGGTCGTATGATAACCAAAACCGTGACCACAGCAGCTAATGCCTCTACCTGCAGCGGGAGCTCTCCGTTTGCTGGCCATCTCATTGTTTTCTCTACCATTTTATTAGGCCACTTAGGAATGAAAGCAGTGCTCAGAGCCATCATCTTATCAAATGCAATGTCCCCACCCTCAACAGTGCGTTTGACCTAACGCTGCAGTCACCCAATCCTGCTTCATCCACAGAAAGGTTGTATGCTCCAGGTGTGTGGGTAGTGGTTGGGAGGGTGTCTAGGCAGATTGCAAAAAGCAATGCTCCCAGAATAGGCTTCAGATGCTAAGCCAGCCACAGGTTCAGTTTTCTATGTAAACAAGTCTGGAGTCTTGAGTGGGGTTTTGTGTTTTCTCAGGCCAACCGAATACTGTGTACCCTACAGAGAGGTTCTCTTATTCCTAAGAAGAATTAGGGGCCTTGTTCAAAACAACAAAATAAAAAAAACTTCCAGGAAGCAAATCTGGTGTTGATCAAACATGCCAGCTTACTTGGGGAAAAAAAAAAAAGTGGGGTGGGATGGGGGTGGACCTGAAAGCATGTTTATTAATTAGTATTAGTATCACATCTCCCAACGACATACCCTTCTGTCCATTCTTCGTCAGTCACAGTTTTGAATTCTTAAAAGCAGTTAAAATAGCAGAAGAATTGACCTGTGTGATGTGTATGGATATGTATAGCTAAAGCCTATATCTGTGTGGTATAGTTATTATGGATACTTCTCCAGCTATTTAAGGTTATTTTTGGAGCATTGAACCCCAGAGACATATGAACATAGAACTTATTTACCTTCCTGCCGCCCCCTCCCACTTGTTGACCATCTGCATCCACAAGCCACCCTGACCCCAATGGGTCTATAGATATATTTACATTCCATCGCAGTTATATCTGGATCTTTTCTAGTTGAAAGTATGTACCATTCTAACACAAGACGGTCTATTCATCCA
Source organism: Cabassous unicinctus (assembly GCA_029593785.1). Taxonomy (NCBI): domain Eukaryota; kingdom Metazoa; phylum Chordata; class Mammalia; order Cingulata; family Chlamyphoridae; genus Cabassous; species Cabassous unicinctus. Next base: position 16,839 of record JAQZBX010052349.1, read on the forward strand.
CTGCCCGGAAAAAGGAGGTGGGGGGAGAGGAATTATATTTAGACACTCGAGGCTTCCGTTTTGTAGGGGTCAGTGGGAAAAGAGGATAGACACAATAACAACACACCCAGTAAGGCTCCAAGGAGCCGGCAAAGGAGCCTATTCTTCTGCCAGTCCCTCGGCTTTCAAAGGGGCCGTGTGCACGTGTGCTGGATGGTAGCTAGCAATGGCCCATAGACCCCCACTAGACCCCAGCCGGTGGTGCCTGACAGGTTTGTTGCGGGGCTACGGGGCCGGAGGGGGTGGGGTGGGGGGAAGGGGAGAGGGTGCAGGAAGAGGGAAAGAAGGAATCCTGCCCTTACAGAGTCTCTTAAACCTTTCCCTTCTAACCATAGACTGGGCCACTGGGAGACTCCGTGAGAGGGAAGACAATCGCTAACTTCTCCTGCGGGGCAGGATCACCCACGGGTAGCATAATCTTTTATCATTATCATTTTCAATGGGACAAAGACTGTTCCAAGCCCACGTAGTTTATTTTGTTTTGCTGGTGTTGGGGAGGGGCAGGGGAGGGCTCCGAGTGAGAGCGCGCTGCGTTTTGGGAAGGCGCCGCACCTTTTCTCGCGCGTGGAGACCTGCAGGCGTGGAAGCTGCAGGTTTGCCGAAAGTTGCAAAGGCATGTGCTGATTTGAATGAGAAAGGGCGAGTCGCGTGGCTCAGCTGGCCGACCCAGATCGCAGATGATGGATAAGCTGCTGCCGGAGCCTCCCCCCCCCCCACCACCCACTCTCCTCCCCCTCTCTTCCCCCTCCCTCTTCTCCTTCTTCTGCTGCTGTTCTTCTCCCCACCCCCCTCGAAATCGCGAATCATCTGCTGCAGCGCTGTCCTAGCGCCTCATTTTCATGACAAAGCGCGTGTGTTTACCTGTGTTCCTAGAGGACGGACGGGGCATTCCTTTGTCTCTAGATCAGATTACTGCAGCCAGCTGCTCTTCAGCCCTTTCCTGTGCAAATCTGAAAGTGGCCCCTCTCTATATTTTTTACCGGTTGAATATGCCGAGACCTGTTGGTGGGGGGGCGCAGAGTAGAGGGGCGTTAGGTGGAGGCTATTGTTGCTGCGGGAAGGAGTTGTTTGCAGTTTGATGGGGGGCGGGGGGGGCCCCCGAGACCCCAGGCGGGAAGTGGGACGCCCCAGAGGGCTTCGTGGCGGTGGTGGCGCCCAGGGATCGGGGGCGAAGGGGGAGATTTCTGCCAGGGCTGAGGTCGGTCGCGTGCCGCCGCTGCCGGGCGAACAGCTGCTGGGTCCGGAGGGCGAAATCGGCGGGGAGGTGCGCGGCGGGTCAGACCCACCCCCGGGCCGCTTCGGGGAGGGCGTGCGGAACGCGGTGAGCGCGCGGGAGCGCGCCGGAGCCAGCGCGGGCGCCCCCTGCCCGCCAGCCGCCCCATCTCTACCCCCTCCTTCCCCCTCCAAGGGCACGTTCCTCGCTTCTAATAAACATCGTGATGATTCCATGCCAGCCCGGAAAAAAAAGAAAGCCTCCCTGCCGCGGGATCGCCAAGGGGTGGTTAATTTATCCCCCCGCCCCGCTGGGCACCCACATCCAGGCCGGCAGTTTGGCGGGTGAAGGCGGGGTCCCCGGGCTGCTGACCCGGGCCCGGGTGGGCCGTGGGGCATGGAGCTCGTTCTCCAGACTCTGGCGGGTAGGGAGGGGAGCATTGCTTTGGCTTCAAGGGGGAGGGGGCCGACGATTGTACCCGGGCCGGGGCCACCGCCCGGGCGGGATGGGGCCGCGCGACGTTTCCCCGGGGCGCGGAAACTTGGCTTTCTTTCCAGAAGTATAAAGCAATTCGCCGGTTATTATTTGTGTCTCCCCTCCTGGAGGCGGTTATGGGAAGGAGCCGGAGAAGCAACGACAAAAGCCGGGGAGACGACGTTTGTCACGCAGACCCCCCCCCCCACCTGCGCCACCTCTTGGGTCAACTCAGGGCCCCCAGCTCCTTGTTTCCAAGAGGGAGTTCAGGAGCGAGTTTGGAACGAAGACGGGAACGAAATCTCGAGTAAGGGGAACTTAGGGCAGATGTCAGCAAATGCTGGCTGAAGGCTAGATGTTCATAAACGCTGGTTGCCTGTGATTGATTTGTTTCTCCGGCAAGTTACTCGCCAGCTCGCAGGCCAGCTCTAGCTGTCCTCCCGCCTCCGTCCGTCCCCGTGCCCTCCTGCTGTCCCCACCCCCTCAATAACTGACTAATTTTCTGCTGGAGACCCGCGTCGTTCTTTGGGTCACTTCTATTTTACCACCCCATTAGGGGGCTCGAGTTGCTACATCTGGAGATTGCAAGCCTGTGACCTTGAAGAAAAAAAAAAAAA
>JAQZBX010052350.1:0-19153 GCA_029593785.1 Cabassous unicinctus
TGCTCAAACTCTACCAAAAAACTGAAAAGGAGGAGAAACAACCTAACTCATTCTCTAAGGCCAGCTGTTTTTGATAAGGAAAAGACAGAAACTCTAAATGCTATGCAAAGGAAGAATTATTCAGTAAAATGAGGTTCAAGTTATATCAAATGATTATAACAATTAAGCAATCACAGAAAAGAAGAGTAATCAATTAAATGACATAGGAAAGAATGAAAGTATATACAACCACTCACCAAATCAGGGGAAACACATCTGATCTCTCACAAGACTGGGAAGTCCCTTCGTAGCTGATTAGAGTCCTGATTGGAAAACAGTCCCAGGCTAGGTGTCCTCTCCTGGGTGAGACTTTGACTGGCAGCTTAGGGGTTATTCCTTTTAAAGGGTTCTAAACCTCAGAACTCCAATGAGTCTTGCAACTCATGAGGAATGACATCATCAAAAGTAACCAAAATCCATCTGGTGTGGGGGTGGCCATCCATCCACAGGAGAGATGTGGTGTCCATTCTATTCTGTTCATGGTACACTAACATTAAGTTAAGCTTTAACTTTATGTTAACTTTACAGGGGATAAAAATAGGATTTGCAAATACCACATGTCATAACTTGTTTCTTTTAAACATTTGTTCCTTGGGAAATGGATGATGGGGTTGCCTGCATAGCATTATAACATTCTAAAGGACAAAGGAAAAGTTAATCATCCACAATTCTAGGCTGAAACAACAGAGACTATTGATTAGAAAGTTTATGAATTCACAATTCTTAATAATAATTTTTTTTATAGTATACACCAGCATTACCTTCATAGTTAAGCCAGATAATGATACCAAAAGAAAGGAAAACTACAGACCAAAATCTCATTAAGTTTGAAGTAAAAATTCTCAACAAAATGCTAGCAAACTGAATCCAGCATCATCTTCAAAGAATTATACATGTTGACGAAGTGGTAATCATCCCTGATATGCAAATTTGGTTCAACATGAGAAAATCAATTAATGCAATCCACCACACTAACAGAATGAAAGAAAGTATTACGTGATCATTTCAATAATGGCTGAGAAGGCATTTGACAAAATACAGCACCCTTTGTAGGTAAAAAACACTTAGAACACTAGGAATAGAAAGAAACTTCCTCCACATGAAAAGGACATATATGAAAAGCCAACAGCTAACATTCTGTTTAATGGTGAAAGACTGAAAGCCTTCCATCTTTGATCAGGAACAAGACAAGGATAAGCACTGAATTCTTTGTAATTCAACATTGTACTAAAGTTCTTGTCATAGCAATTAGGCAAGAAAAAGAAATAAAGGCAATCAAATTGGAAAGGCAAGGTCAAAACATTCCTTATTTGCACTTGATACAATCCTATATACAGAAAATCCTGAAAAACCTACAAAATTCTTAGAATAAATGAATTCAGCAGATTGGCAGGGTACAAAATCAACAGCCAAAAATCAGTAGTGCTTCTATACACAAGGAACAATTGGAAGAACTGAAGAAAAAAATTCTATTCAGTTACAAATTAAAAAATCAAACCTAAAAGAATAACTATAACCATGTATTTAAAAGACTTCTAAACAGAATACAACAAAACACTGCTTGAGGAAATTTTTAAAAATCTAAATAAATGGAAGGCTATTCCATGTTCATGGGATGGATGTCATCCTGAAGTCAATACAATGTGTATTGACAATACAATACAATACAATACAAATTGTATCCCAAAGCAATTTGTAGAATCAATGTATTACCAATTAAAATTTAAACAAGTTTCTGTGCAGAAATGGAAAAGAAAATTATAAAATTTTCTTATAAAGAAAATTATAAAATTTTCTTTATAAAATCATAATATTTATGAAATTATAAAATTTTCAAGCTGAAGCCACCTTGAAAAAGAAGACAAGAGTGGGAGGATTCACACTTTCCAACCTTAAAAGTTATAACAAATGTACAGTAATCAAAAGACCATGGTATTGTCACAATGACAGACATATAGAGCAATGGCATAGAATTAAGAAATCAGTACTCAACCCTCACATTCCTGGCCAATTACTAACAAGGTGGAAAAGACATCTCAATCTGGAAAGAATTGTCTCTTCAACAAATGGTGATGGGAAACTAGATAACCATCAGTTAAAAAAACAGGTAGAGACTTCTGGGAAAATGGTGCTGAAATAGGCAGAGTTTGACCATATCATAAAAAAATGTGCATAGAAGGCAGGGGCCTTTCTAAATGAGTTACTTCGGATATATATAGAATGAGAAGGTGCTCTGAGTCATCTAGGAGGGTACTGGAAAGATAAGGAGGCCAAAGGAAAACTATGAGTTGCTTTCACCTTTGGCTGGAAATGGCACATATACCCCACCCTCAAGGCAAGGAGCATTGGTGGAACCCTGTCCACTGCTGCCAACTGCCTGGGAAGAGGCAATACCTGGGAGGAAGATGAGCCTGAGAGAGGGTGGACAGTGGTTTCTTTGCAGTGAGTTTGGCCAGCTGAGCCCCCTTTGTATTTCAGAAGGGACTCTGACCCAAAGGGGAGAGAGGAGGGGTATGTGCTCAGAAAGAGAGGAACTAGAATAAAGAGGGGGTGGGACAGGTGCCTAATCAGCAGCACCCTAGCAAATTGTAGTCTAAAAGACCTGGGATAAAGGGGGCAGAGAGCTTTCTGAACCATAATCAACCTAATGAGACAATTAAACTTAGGGGAGGAATTCCCACCTTGCATACACGAAGCCCCTGGTTTGATTCCCTGGTCTCCTTAGTGAAATGGAGAAGTGATTTCCCAGATTATCAGGCATCCAGGTGATATATTATGATAGGAAACATGTAAACATTCTTTTTATTTCAGGTTTTCTTGGATCTGTTATTTGCTTAAAGGATTCTTTTTCTCTTTTTTCCTTACTTTACTCATTAAAACCCCATACATTACCTGCAGAAGGCAGGCTGCAGGGTGATTGATGGATGAAAACTGGCAGCCTGAGAAGCTCCTTAGGGGCCCAAGAGGGAAGGCTGTTTTTCCTAGGTTATTCTTTTTTTTCAGTTGCTGCTGTCTTTTCTCTTGTTTCCCTCTTTCTTTGTTTCCCTTTTTCTCCTTTAACTGATTTTTTTCTACACTATTTTGTTTTCTACATTATTTCTTTATTTCATTATTTCTTTTCCTTCCTTCATTTTTTGATCTTCTGTTTAATGTTGTTTTTCTTTCATTCCATCAATTTTTGATTGGTTTTTCAATATTTTTGTTTTTATTTCTTTCTCTCTTTTGTCCAATGGTTTTATTTGTTTTCTGTTTTTTCTTTTTTTCTTTTCCTCTCTTTTCATTATTCTGGCCTTTTAAATAATTATATATATTTTTCACTATTTTATTCCTCATTTCATTTTTTTCTGTTCCAACTTTTTTATTCTTATTCCTCTGTACTTATTATTTTTTACACGTGTTAATTATTTATTTTCCTAGGTCTTGTATGCTTCCTTCCTCTTCTACCTTTATTATTATTATAAGTATTATTCTTTTTCCCTACTTATCTCCTTTTCTCTGCTCCTAATTCTTTCTTCCCCCCAAAGGGAACTAAGGCAGCAGCAAGGAAAAAGAATAAGAGGAACTAAGTGTCAATGGGAAATCTTACCACACACACAAAATCAACAACAAAATAAAACCCTAGAGTAGAAAGAGAAGCTAAGCAACTGAGTAAATCCATCAAGACAGATGCCTAGACACCAATAAAAAAAATAAAATCCATGCTAAGAAACAGAAATATGTGGCCCAGGCTAATGAACAGAATATAAAACAGGAGGAGATGCATAACATGGAAGAAGTAATCAGAGATGTCCAAACAAACATCATGAGTCAACTTAATGAAGTGAAGGAAGAGATTAAGGCTATTAAGAAGACACTGGGGAAACATACCAAAGAAATTATAAACATACATAAAAAGATAACAGATATGATGGTGATGAATGGAAAAATGCAAGAAATAAAAAATGCACTGGAAGCACATAACAGCTGATTTGAACAGGCAGAGGGAAGAATTAGTGATGTGGAAGACAGTACATTTGAAATCTAACAGATAGTAGAACAGATAGATAAAAAGGTAGAAAAAAGCCAGCAGGGACTTAGGGAATAGAATGATAACATGAAATGCACAAACATATGCATTATATGTATCCCAGAAGGAAAAGAGAAGGGAAAGGGGTCAGAAGGATTGTTGGAGGAAATGATGGTTGAAAAATTCCCAACTCTATTGAGAGACACGGAAAGTACGTATCCAGGAAGTGCAGCACACCCCAAGCAGTATAAATCCTAACCGGCCTAATTAAAGGTATATACTTCTCAAAGTATCCAATGCTCAAAACAAAGAGAGAATACAGAAAGCAGCAAGAGAAAAGAGATCTGCCACATACAAGTGAAGCTCAAATTATGTAGCAGTTTAGCATTGCTTATGAATTCCAAAAAGAGTTATTAGATTATGTTTGAAAACTGGTCTGTCAGAGTCATCAGCTTTAATTGATTAAATTATGTTTAATTTGATTGGGCCACATCAGTAGGACAGGGAATCACAGAGAAAAGACATGGCAAAGGACAGAGTTGGGAGATTTGAGCTGGAGCTCAAGAAGTAAACACACGGGAAAATGCAGAGCATCTGAACCCAGAGAGAATCAAGTCCCAGGGAGAGAGACAGAGCCATTTGCCTGATAGTCTACAGCTGGCCTTGTGAAGATAGCAGAGCAGCTGAATCCAGAAAGAGATAAGCCCCAGGAAGGGAGGAACCCAGGAAACCTGAACCCTCACAATCATCAGCAGCCATCATGCCCCAAAAAGTGGCAATAGAATTTCGTAAGGAAAGTAATTCATGCTTTATGGCCTAGTAACTGTAGTTATTACACCAAATAAAAACCCTTTATAAAAACCAACTGATTTTTGGTATTTTGCTTCAGCAACTGTTTGGCTGACTAATACAGATTAAGTGCTAATTTCTCATCTGAAACCATGGAGGCCAGAAGGCAGTGGTATGACAGAGTTAAGGTGCTAAAAGAAAAACTTCCAGCCAAGAATTCTCTATCCAGAAAAGCTGGCATTCAAAAATGAGGGAGAGCTCAAAAATATTCACAGAAAACAGAAATTAAGTATTTGCCAATAAGAAAACTGTACATCAAGAAATACTAATGGGAGTTTTGCAGGTTGAAAGGAAAAACCATGAGAGAAAGAGTTGAAGGAGATTGTAGGAAAAACTAAAAAGATAAAAAAAGAAATAAAATCAATATATGGCATAAAGAAAACTAAAGACAATATGGCTAATGAAGGAATTCTTTTATAGTAATAACATTGAATGTTAATGGATTAAACTCTCCAGTCAAGAGACAGAGATTGGCAGAATGGATAAGGAAATAGGACCCATCTATATGATGTCTATGAGAAATTCAACTTAGATCCAGGGCTGAAAGGCGGCTGAAAGTGAATGGTTGTTAAAGAATTTTACATCCAAACAATAACCAAAAATGGGTGGGAATAGCTATACTAATATCATACAAAATAAACTTTAAAAGCAAAACTATTATTAAGAGACAAAGAAGGCTACTATATATTAATAAAAGGGATAATCTGTCAAGAAGAAAGAACAATCATAAACATTTATGCACCTAAAAAGTGCTCCTAAAAATACATGAGGCAAACATTAGGAAAATTAAGTGAAGAAATAGATGCCTCTACAGTTATAGTGGGGGACATTAAAACACCATTATCACCATTAGAACATCTCAAAAGAGAATCAATAAGATACAAAGACTTTAAACAGTACATTAGAGGATCTGGACCTAAAAGACATATACCAAACATTACAGCCAAATACATCTGTATATATGTTCGTCGCAAATGCATATTGATCATTCTCTGGGGATGATAACATGCTAGGCCCTAGAAAAACTCTCAATGAATTCAGAAAGATTGAAGTTATACAAAGTACTTTCTCTGACCACAATGGAATGAAGCTGGAAATCTGTAAGGGACAGAGAAACAGATTAGACACAAAGATAAGGAAGTTAAACAAAACATTCTTAGACAATCAGTGGGTCAAGGAGGAAATTGCAAAAGAAAGCAGTAACTACATTCAAACTAAAGAAAATGACAACACAATGTACCAAAACCTATGGAATTTAGCAAAACCTCTACTTAGAGGGAAATTCTTAGCCATAAATGCCTATATTCAAAAAGAAGAAAGCTTAAATCAAAGACCTAACTGCATACATGGAGGCTTTAGAAAAAGTACAAGTATCCCCAATGGAGGTATAAAGAAGGAAATAACAAAGATTAGAGCAGAGCCAAATGAAATTGAAAACAAAACCAATAGCTGGTTCTTCAAGAAGATTAATAAAATTGACAAACCCTTAGCTAGACTAACAGAAAAAAGTGTGAAGATGCAAATACATAAAATAAGAAACAAGGAAGGAGATATCACCACAGATGCTACAGAAATAATGAGTATCAAAAGAGGACAATTTGAAAAATTATATGCCAACAAGATGGGTAACTTAGAGGGAATGGACAAATTCCTGGAAACCCACAAGCAGTCTACATTGATCAAAGAAGAAATTCATGAAGTCAACAGACCAATAACAAGTAATGAGATTGAATTAGTCATCATAAACCTCCCAAATAAGAAGCGTCCAGGACCAGATGGCTTCACAGGTGAATTCTACCTAAAATTCCAGAAAGAATTAACAATTCCACTTAAACTCCTAAGTGGAAGGAACATTTGCTAATTCATTCTATGATGCCAACTTCATCCCAATACCAAAGCCAAACAAAGATGTTACAAGAAAGGAAAACTACAGATCACTCTCTCTAGTGAGTTTAGAGGCTAAATTCCTCAATAAAATACTTACTAATTGTATTCAACAACATAACAAATGAATTACACACCATGATCAAGTGGTTTTCATCCTTCCTATGCAAGTATGGTTCAACATAAGAAAAATCAATGTAATAGACCATATAAACAGATTGACAGAAAAAAATCACATGATAATCTCTATAGATGCAGAAAAAGCATTTGACAAAATGTAGCACCCTTTCCTGATAAAAGCACTTCAAAGGTAGGACTAGAAGGAAACTTCCTCAACTTGATAAACTGTATATATGAGAAACACATAGCTAACATCATTTTCAATTATGAAATATTAAAAGATTTCCCCCTACGATTTGGAATGAGACAAATATGCCCACTGTCACCTCTCTTGTTTAACACTGTGTTAGAAGTACTTGCTCAAGGACCTAGTCAATAAAAATATATAAAAGGCATCCAAATTGAAAAGGACAAAAACTTCACTATTTACAGATGACAAGATCCTATACCTTGAAAGCCCTGAGGGAGCTACAGTAAAGTTTCTAGAGCATATAAATGAGTTCAGGAAAGTGGCAGGTTATAAGATTAATATGCAAATCCAGTCACATTTCTGTACATCAATAATGAGCAATCTGAGGGGGAAATCAAGGGAAAAAATCCCATTTACAATAGCAACTAAAAGAATCAAATACCTTGGAATAAATTTAAGTAAAGATGTAAATGAGTTGTACACAGAAAACTACACAATACTTTTAAAGGAAATGAATAAATACCTAAATAAATGGAAGAATATTCCCTGTTTATCGACAGGAAGCTTAAACTCCATTAAGATGTCTATCCTATCGAAACTGATGTACAGATTTAACTCAATCCCAATAAAAATTACCATAGCACTATTTACTAAATTGTAAAAGATAATTCTAAAATTTATTTGGAAGGACATGGGGCCCAGAAGAGCCAAAGACATATTGAAAAAGAAAAACAAAATCAGAAGATTCACACTTCCTCACTTTAAAACACACTTCAAAGCTACAGTGGTCAAAACTGCATTTTATTGGCATGAGGATAGACATACTGACCAAAGGAACAGAATTGAGGGTTCTGAAATCAATCCTTGCATATTCAGTCAACTGATATTTAAGAAGGCCACCAAGACCACTCAACTAGAAGAGAATGACCTCTTCAACAAATGGTGTTTGAAGAACTGGATATCCATATCCAAAAGAATGAGAGAGGAACACCATCTCTCATATTATGCAAAAATTAACTCAAGATGGACGAAAGATCTAAATATAAGAGCCAAGACAATGAAGAATTTGGAAAATAATGTAGGGAAGCATCTACAAGATCTTGTATTAAGAAATGGTTTCATGAAGTTTACACCCAAATCAAGAGTGACAAAAGAAAAAATAGATAAAAAGGACCTCCTCATAATTTAAAACCTTTGCAACTCAAAGGAATTTGTCAAGAAAGTGAAAAAGAACTTTCTTGGGAGAATTATTTGGTAACTATATATCTGATAGGGGCTTAATATCCAGCATATATAAAGAAATCCTGCACCTCAAAAATAAAAAAAAAACAAGTAACCCATTTTTAAAATGGGTGTTTAAAAGAGACACTTCTCCAGAGAAGAAATAAAAATGGCTAAAATTCACATGAAAAGATGCTCATCATCAGTAGCTATTAGGGAAATGCAAATGAAAACTACAATGAAATATCATCTTACACCCATTAGACTTGTGGCTTTTAAAAAACAGTACAAGTGTTGGATAGGATGTGGAGGAATAGGAACACTTATCCATTGCTGTGGGAATGCAGAATGATGTAATCATTCTGGAGGACAGTTTGGCAGTTCCTCATGAAGCTAAGTATTGAACTGCCATTTGATCCAGAAATCCTACTGCTGGGTATATACCTAGAAGAACTGAAAGCAGGGACATGAACAGATATATGCAAACCAATGTTCACAGCAGCATTATTCACTATTTCCAAAAGTTGGAAAGAACTAAAATATCCATCAACAGATGAATGGATAAGCAAACTCTGGTATTTACATACAATGTATTATAATATTACTCAGCTGTAAGAATGAATGCTATATTATCACATGGGATAACATGGATGAACCTTGAAGACCTTAATTTCAGTGAAGCAAGCCAGGCACTGAAATATGACCTTACTGACATGAATTAAGCAAGTTGAGGAGACCCACAAAGCTATAGAGTATGGAAGATAATTTTTTAGACAGAAAAGGAAAACAGGGTTGTGAGCCAATGCCCATATGGGCAAAATCTATAAGGTGGAATGGTATAGTTGTACAGTGGATGGGCATTACAGTGGTACAGTGATGCTATTGTGTTGAGCAGTGCTAGCTTGTGAGGATTTTAGGGTGGAGGCAGTTGCACTGTCCATGGAACCAGGGGGAGGGTTGGGGGAGGGAGTGAATGAACTGTGGGGATTTGCAGTTATGTCATTCAAACTATAATGGGGTTTTTTAAATATAATATGGCAGGGGAGGGTTACTGGTTTAGGCTGTTAGATTTGGGAGACATGGGACAGGGTGCACCTGGGGCAGTCTTCTATGGTGTAAGTGTTTATCCTGTCTTAGTGCATTTTATCAGTGGATGGAGATCCACAATGAATGGTAGGGTGTTGGACTCCCATTGTAGGGAGTCCTGCTCTGTTCTCAAATAGAGGGGTTAAAGTCTCTTGAGAGCATAGGCAGTGTGTAATAGGGGAGAACAAGCCAGGATGATAAGCCCTCAATATTGTTGCAAATAACTATGAATCTTGTACTTCAAAGAGTGATGCTTGCTGGTTGCTGTGGGTCCTGAGGGAGGAATAGAACTGATGGAACATGGAGCATTTTGGGGGCATTGGAATTGTTCTGCATGATCTTGCAATGATGGATTCAGTCCATGTTAAATTTCATCAAAATTTATAAAATTGTATGTTCCAAAGTGTAAGCCATAATGTAAATCTTTGACCATGGTTAGTAGCAATTCTTCAATGTTTGTACATCAATTGTAACAAATGTACCATCCACATGTAAAATGTTATTAATAAGGGAAAGTGGAAAAATGGGAGGGTGTTGGGTATATGGGAATCCCCAATATTCTTTACATGACTTTTCTGCTACCTAAAACTTCTTTGAAGATAAAATGAAGAAAAAAAAAAAGACACTGGGGGAATAAATGGAAGAAAATGTCACTACATACAAGACAATAAATCTTAGAGTGATGAATGTCATAATGCCAAACATTTTTAAATTTAATTTTTTATTATTTCAAATTCTTTTTAATTTTTTTATATTTTTTCCATTTTTAAAATGATCATTATTTCATTTTCTTATTAATTTTATTGTTATGTTGGCTTCCTTTTTAAAGAATTTTTTTATAACAGAAGTGCTACAACTGTGACAGGGGAGGGTCATTGGTGCAGGGTGTCAATGATGTGGGATGTATGGGATGAAGTTCACCTGGGGCAGACATAAGGCATATGAATGAATTCTAATGTTCATGGGGCATTTTCATGGTAGGTGAATATGAATACAATAACTGAAAGAATATCCAATTCTCATCTTGGTGAGTTCTGCCAGATTTGGTAATGGGACAGCAAGAATTCCCTAAGTACAAGGGCATTGACTAGTGAATTAGGATGGGCCTTTGATATTAATGACTGTACTTATGAATCTTTTCTTTTGAAATTGATAGTTACCCTAGTATTCTAAGTTGCCTATGAGTTACCTCTGGAGTGCCTCCTTTTTCCTCAGATGTGGCCTCTCTCTAAGCCAAACTCAGCATATAAATGCATTACCTTCCCACTGGCATGGGACATGATTCCTAGGAATGAGCCTCCCTAGGACTAAGGGATTACTATCAAGCACCAACTATCAAAGCAACTGGAATAAACCTAAAAAAAAGGAGGAAATGGCAAATACAAATGAGTTTATATGGTTAATAGACTTAAAAGTGTATTGGGAAGTCACCCCAGGGGTTACATTTATGCACATCTCAGCAGGATCCCATTGAGTGCCACAGTAGATGCACCCTCAAATAGTGGGGCTACACTATGGGCAGGGCAGAGAGCCCAGGAGTTTGGTGCCCTGCTAACAGGCCCTACTTTGGAATTTATGCTCCCCAGTGTGACAAAGTTGGACTCAGTTTTGCCTCTTCAATTTGAACCTATAGCTTGTAGTAGAGCTGATATTTTTGTCCAAGAGACTTAAATATTTGGGTTTTACATCTGCCAGTTCATTCCTGAATCTCAACAAGGTTGCAACACCTACCCACCAGTTCATTGGACTCACCCAGGACAACTAACAAGGAAATGATGATGGACAATGACCATTCCAAGGAACCAAGAGAATGTACAACTGCAAGCAAGATAGTCCCATCCATCTGCCTGATAGGACCTAATCCCCCTCTCAATTATAGGTGGAGTGGACATCAACAACCCAGAATCATCAGTATTGGGGAATGAATGATGGCAGAGGGAAAAATAGGTGTAATATGAGGACATTTTTGGGACATTGGAATTGTCTTGAATGACATTGCAATGACAGATACAGGCCATTATATATCTTATCATAACTTACACAATTGTGTGGGAGAGAGTTTAAACTATAATGTAAACTATAATCCATATGTAGTAGCAATGCTCCAATCTGTGTTCATCAATTGTAACAAATGTACAACACTAGCGAATGATGTTGTTAATGTGGGAATGTGCAGGAGTGGTAGTGAGTGGGGCATATGTTAATCCCCTATATTTTTCATGTAACATTTCTGTGATCTAAGTATGTTTAAAATATAATTTTAAAAACTATAACAAAAAGGTAGACTATTCTATCACACCATATTCAAAAATAAATTCCAAATTGTTTGATTCCATTTATTTAATATGCAACTATAAATAAATTTATAAAGATGAAATTAGGTTAGTATTGTAGGGTTGTGACAGGATAGATGGATTGTGAAGTGACTGCTAAGAAGTGTAAGGTTTTCTTTTTTTCTTTTTTAATTTTATTTTCAGATCCCGCCAACAGAATTTTTTTAAAGATTTATTTTATTAATTTATTTTGCCCTCCCTCATTGTTTTGTGCTTACTGTCTGCTCTATGTGTGTTCTTCTGTATCTGTTTGTCTTCTCTTTAGGAAACACCAGAAACTGATCCTGGGACCTTCTGGAATGGGAGAGATGTGTTCAATCTCTTGTGCCACCTCAGCTCCCTGGTCTGCTGTATCTCTTATTGTCTCTCCTCTGTGTCTCTTTTTGTTGCATCATCTTGCTGTGCCAGCTCTCAGTGTGGGCCAGCACTCCATGTGGGCAAGTAATCCTGCATGGGTCAGCTCTCCTGTGTGGGCCAGCACACTGCATTAGCCAGCTCACCACACAGGGCAGGAGGTCCTGGAAATCAAAACCCTGGACCTCCTATTTGGTAGATGGAAGCCCAATCACTTGAGCCACATCTGTTTCCATGAGTTTTTCTTTGTGGAGTAATGAAATTTTTCTAAAACTATTTTGGTGATGAAGGCCCAACATTTTGATTATACCAAGACCCATTGATTATACACCTAGGATAGATTGTAAGGTATGTGTCTATATCTTAATTAAACTTCTTTAAAATAAATATCCAAGAATAGCAAAAAGGAGCAGATACGTATATCAGAGGAGTCATAGAGAGATTGAGAGGTGATGAATTTTTGTTTTTCTGTTTTTAATTACTATTATTAAAATATTGAAAATATTATAATAATGATTGAAGGGATGAATACACAACTATGTGATTATGCCAAATGTCATTGACAATATACTTTGGATGGATTGTACTCTTTACTAATATGTATCAAGAAAATTGATATTTTTAAAGAAAACTTGCTGGAAAGTTTCCATATTTGCATGTTCTAGAAGTAGTGTTTTAATAATTAATGTCAAGGACAGGATTTCCAAATCTCAACCATCAAAATGACATTGCCTATGGGTATGGAAGGTTTTGGAATCTATTAGATATTTTATGAACAAGATGATTATTGCATGTATTTTTCCTGGTTACTTCCTACTGGGAAATTAGCAATGGGAAGTGGGAATGGTCTGGACCTCTGCCTGGCACAGTGAACTTCTGTGTGTATTATTCGCACACCCACTGATAAAGATTCTAGTCACAGAGATGAATTATTGTTTTACCTAATATTAGGAATAAAGTGACCATATCTGTTCCCCCCCTTCAGATATTTAATCACTGACCCAGGAAAGGCAGCCAGATAACTACATTCATTTCTGTGGGAAAGACTCCAAAATCACAGACTATACCCAAACCTATAAAACTTCAAGTTGATATTCACAAAACCATCCATCAGATACCCGATCACTTGCCCAACCCCCTCAAATATCCATCAGAGAAACAAAATTACTGGTGCACAGAAGCTCCCAATCTCTGAATAAATGATTTCCATTAATTTTTCATTGCATTTTCCACAATGAATCTTCTGGAAATTCCTCAAGGAGTTTTATCTGTCTAATGAAGTATGCTTCCTCTTATCTAATGTTTTGTGGTTATTTTTAAACTGAATTTCCTTTAGCACATTAAGGCTTAAGTTTGATGGAGTGATTGTGCACAGTGATTACAGACCTAGAGTTTCACTCTTTTGGAGTTCACTCATTTAATTTAAAGGATAAATTTGGAATTAAGACAATCTCACATTGAGTACAGGTGTAGAATTCCTCACATGTGGTTTTTCTGATCAGCTTATTAGAGTGGTAGAAGAGGCCTCTCCAATTCCATTATATTTATATTATGTGTTTTCTCACATAGTATATTATTTATGTATTAAGGACTTTTCTACATAACATGCATATGGACATATGAATGTTATTAGATTATCTGAACAAGTATGGATGATGACAGAAATTTGTAAACACATTAAAGACAATGTTTCTTCAGAATGTGAGTTCTCTGGTATGTTTAAAGGTTACATCTATGGCTGAAGTCTCTTAAATATGCACAAGATATATAGTGTGAGTTGTTACATTACAGATAATATTCACTGATGACTCTCTCAAATTGTTGAAATTTATAGGGATTCTTTCCATATGAGTAATTTCCTATTGTCTAAGGCCAGAAAAATTGAGGTTTTCCCATACATACGATATTACGGTTTCTGTCCAGCATGAATTCTGTAAGGTTGCCAGAGAAGAAATACAAGTGAAATGTTTACTACAGAGACAACATTCATACAGTTTTTCTACAGTGTGAGTTCTCTCATCGGGTTTAAGATTAGAAAAATGAAGTCTTTCATACACAAAAGACACTTGTATGGTTTCTCTCCAATGTGAGTTCTCTCATGTTGTTGAAGATGGGAATATTGACTGAAAGCTTTCTCACATTGATGAAACTCATAGGGATTCTCTCCAGTGTGAGTTGTCTCATGTCATCTAAGATTATTATAATTACTGAATGCTTTCTCACATTGATTATATTCAGAGGGTTTATCTCCAGTGTGAGTTCTTTCTTGTTTCTTTATTGGAAGAGTGATGAAAGAAGCCTTTCCCAAAAGTATGACATACATAGTATTTCTCTCCAGTGTGAGTTCTGTCATGTCATTGAAAATGGGAATGTTGACTGAAAGATTCCCTGCATAAAAGATATTCATAGGGTTTCTCTCCAGTGTGAGTTCTCATACACTTTATTTTTTTTATTTTACTTTTTTTATTTGTAAAATGATATATAAATACATATGCATTTATGTGCATTTGTTTACATAAATGTTATTTTCTCATACACTTTAAGATGAGCATATTTACTGAAGGCTTTCCCACACAGATGACATTCATGAGCTTTCTCTCCAGTGTGTTTTCTCATGTCATTTTAGGGAAGAGGAGTGACTGAAGGCTATCCCACAAAGATGACATTCATAGGGTTTCTCTCCAGTGTGAGTTCTCTCATGTTGTTTTAGGGAAGAGGATTGACTGAAGGCTTTCCCACAAAGATGACATTCATAGGGTTTCTCTTCAGTGTGAGTTCTCTCATGTGCTTTAAGATGAGCATATTTACTGAAGGATTTCCCACATAGATGACATTCATGAGGTTTCTCTCCAGTGTGAGTTCTCTCATCTTGTTAAAGATGGGAATATCTTCTGAAAAGTTTCCTGCATAGATTACAGTCATGGGGTTTCTCCCAAATGGGAATTCCATTGTATTGTCTGAGGTCAGAGCATTGCAAACAATTTTTAGCACTTTGGAAACATTCATATGATTTACTTCTAGGGTGAATATGCTTATGTTGATTAAAAGATGAATGATCACTGAGGACTGTTGGAGGTGGTTTCCTGAAACAGGATTTCTTTGTCATGTGAATGAATGCATGTTGGCTCACTGTGGAGGTGCGAGATGAATCTTCTTGCAAATAATTACATTTAAAGGAATTCTTTAGTTTGTGAGATCTCTGTGGTGGGGAATGAGATGTGAGACTGTAAACCATTTGTTGAAAACAATGAATTACTTTATTTTCCCATATATGAAACCTATATTGATGCACTAGTGATAGTCTCCAATTAAAATATTAGCCATGTTGGTTTCATATACACATTATTTTACTCCATAAACAGAGATATTCTCTATTACAACAATCTAATTGCAGAAGTATCTGATTAATTTTAAGCTTCATGATATTTCAAAGATTATGCATGTGAAACAAATTTATGCAATTCATTTTTTATATGAACTCAGATAAAAGTTCATGTTTAGGTTAATTTTTACCTTAATTCAAACTAACACAGATTTTTGCTAGATTAGCACTTAATCCCAACATTAATTACAATTTTGTGATTTTCCTGAATTCCTAATTCATTCATTCCCTAGGCATAATTTGGAATACTGAGGTTCACAAAATTAAGCTTACCAATGCCATGATTTTAGAAGTATCTTTCCTACAGGTAGGTTGATTGTCTATCATTTCAATCATTTCACATGTTTTAAAGGTACTTTTTCTCACTGTAGTAATTTAAAAAAATTTGTTAGAATAGCACTTAGAGGGACAAAAATTTTGGAAAGTTCCAAATCTCTATTTCAGTATGTTTCCCACATTCTCAAGTAGGTGGGAAAGAATATCAAATTAATGAATACTTTAGGTACAAGAAAACATTATAGGACATTACAATCAGAAAAGATTTTCAGGCATGAATATGAGAAAAAAGAATTTTGGATGTCAGGGAGGTAAAAAAGAGGGAAAAGTATTCCAAGAATAGGACCAGGACAAGGATCATGTGAAGGTTTACTTGCAGTAAAAAATGAATATCACTTTCACAATGTCAATGACACTTGATAAAGCTTGAGAAGTATATGGAATAGACACTTGACTAAAATTTCCCAAACATCCACAGGTATATTTAGAAATCATAACTCATGTAAGTAAACCTAAAGAAATCATCATTTACTTAAGGAATCCTGAAGTTAAAATATTCAGTCACATACTCACTGTATCATGAGAACCCTCTTCTCTTGCACAGTTCCTTAGAGCTCACCTGAAATCTGGTATTGAGGAAATCCTATTCCTTCTCTCCACACTCCTTGTTCCAGCTGGGAAAGCACATCTGTTTTGCAGACTTGATATCCTGTTTGTATGAAAAGTTACCTGTATTTTGAATTCTGATAGTAACAGAGCAAGATCATGATGTACATACAAGTTACCAAAGAATAAGTTAAGCATTGAAGGTCAGTAAGCAACAAAACCTAGAACTCAGATCACTGATAATATTTCAACAGAAATTGTAACTCTTGACCTTTTGCCCTTTTCAGTGATGACCACCAGCTATTGTTACCCATGCATTAGTACAAAGAGAAAATTCAGTGTCATCTGTATTCTAAATGGGAAGAAATCTATGTTTCCAAAGTGTTTGAATATTATGTTCAACAACAATCCAATTAACAGAAATCCCAGAAGAATGATCTAAATTCTATATGGAAAAGGATATATGCAAAATTTTTACTACTATGTTCTGAAGCCTTAGCATAGCCCTTGGATCAGAATGCTTATTTCACTGTAGTGAATTACTTATCCATTCAAAAAGTATTCATTGAGTTCTCAGAACAAGAAAGACATTAAGTTCTAGTCAGGAAGATTCAATTCTATTAGGGTGAACTAGATTTACATAAAAAACCAGGCAATATTCATTTAGGCAATTTTATTTCTTATAGCAATATAAATGTAATAAAATTATAAGATATAAAACAAGAGAAAATAAAGATTATACAATATGGAGAAGCTGATATTTGAATAAATCGAAGATTATTTATGATAAATATATAGGTAGGAAACTAGGTTAGCCAGATGGTAGATATATAAAAAATAGATATAAATGGTAGAAAAATTTTGAGAGTCTCACCTACTGAGACCAGGTTATGGACATTCTCCAGCATCACTTCTCTGAATAACTTTTGCTGGGATATATCTAACAGGTCCCACTCTTCCTGGGTGAAGTCTACAGCCACATCCTTGAAGGTCACATAGTCCTAAAACATCACAGAAATTTGTGTTCACACAGCACTATCCCAACCAATGTCCTGAATGTGATGTACAAAATAACAGCACTAAAGAAGCAGAAACTGTATACATAAAACACAAAATGTGTATGGGGTTCCAGCAATATGATTATCAATGCTGAATTGTCATCTACCTTTCAGATGTACTCACAGACACATAAAAACTCCAAATACATAACACCCCATTGTAAAAGAAAATCACATGACCTGGGATGTTATACACACCTGGAAATTTCCCAGTAAACTTGTAATTATGTCTTCTTTCTGCTCATTATAAAGCTTTCTTTCAAGCATTCAAAACTAAATCAATCTTTCCAAATAATTCTAAGTAAATTTACAAACTTATTATAAGGCAAGCAATATCCAAGATATTTCATTTTAAAAAATGAGTATGGTTAGATTATTTCCCTACACAGATGAACTTATTTTCCTCTCATTTATAAAATCACTTAAGAATATGTTATGCATTTTGACAAATGCAAGCTAATGTGTGAATTGTTTTCTATCTCAATTCAATTCAAATGTCTATTATTCACTAAAATGGCAGGGAAGCTTGAAGAGATATCCAGAATTCTGCTAAATTGAATTGGTATCAAATCAGTACGTCCTACTTTCCTCAGTGCTACATAACTCAGGTATTCATTGTAATGTATAAATACAGATGGTTCAAGGTCATGAGCCAGGGACTCCTGAGACAGTTGTACAGATACAAGGCCTTAAACTGACCATTCCTGTGGAAGGAGACTTCACAATCTCAACTTTTTTCAAGGTCTACATATATGCATTGATTCAATTTTATCTTCATTTCATCTGTATGTGAATGATTAAAAGAATCCTGTTCATTGCTTCTGGTTTCTCCAAATCTTCAAAAAAATTTTCAAAAATTTTTTAAAATTCTGATTATAAAGTTCCTGAAACCACAGCTGCAATGAAGGAAAAAACAATTTCTATACATTGCAACCATCTATAAAATTTAAATAAATTTTATTTAGAAAATTGAAGTTGGGAAATTTGACCTAGAGTTATAAGGTGAATTTTAGTTTTAAAAAATGATTCAAAATGTGCAAATGTATTCCATCAACACTTTAAGAAAATTAAATGGGGGAAATAAATAAATTATTCCTCATTTTCTTTAATATACTAACTTTCTCATGCTTCTAGCAAATATGCCTACCCCTACACCACCAGTACCTTTATTTATTTTATTTTTATTTTTTTTATTTATTTATTATTTTTTAAATTTTTTTTTATTTGTAAAATGATATATAAATACATATGCATATATGTGCATTTGTTTACATAAATGTTATTTGTTATATATATATACATTTTATAAAGGTGCCTAGATTACCCAAATATTACCCAAAAACTACAGGGATTCCCATGCTCCCCACCGCCCACACCCCCAAAAACACCCCACACATCCATTCCCCATCCGTGTGGTATTACACCCGCAATGGATATACACATCCTGGGCCATTGCCACCGAGCATAGACTACAGTTCACATCACAGACCACACTCTTTCCCACCCAGTTCTGCATGGTATATTCTGATGGAAAATGGCCTACATTCATTGCTGCTTCGCCACTCAGGACAACCCCCAAAGTCCCAAAAAAGCCCGAGTATTTCAACTGCCCCTCCTCTCCCTGCCCCAAAAATGTCCAGTGGCCACCAGCTCCACCTCACTGTTACAATTTCTTCCATTGCTTGAATCACAGTATGTCTACAACAGAACACCACCAATTCCACTCTAGTCCACAGCTCCTCCCCCCAT
>JAQZBX010052351.1:0-19153 GCA_029593785.1 Cabassous unicinctus
TTTTTTTTTTTTTTGGTTGTTAGATTGTTTTTGGGTGATACTGGGGATCGAACCCAGGACCTCTTATATGGGAAGTAGGCACTCAACACTTGAGCTATATTTGCTCCCCTATATATTTTTAAAATACTTTCTTTGTGGTTTCTCTGGGAGTTATATTATATAACTTACATCTGAAAGCTACTAATTTGAAAAGATACCAACCTAGCATCAATAGCATACACCTTCTCTGCTCCTGTATCCCTCTGTTTCCCCTCTTTATGTTGGTTTTTTTTTCACACATTACCTTTTTATATTTTGCATGTCCATTGTCAGAAATTATGCCTTTTTCTTGTTCAATTGTATTCTGACTCATTGGAATTAAACACTAGAGTTATATATTAAGGATACAGTACTATTGGGTTTTGCATTTACCCTTTAATTACCTTTATTAAAGATTTTTATTTCTTCACATTACTCTAAGCCACTCTCTTCTGTCTTTTCCTTTCATCCTGCAGAACTCTCTTTAGAAATTCTTGTAGGGCGGGTCTTTTGTTGATGAACTCTCTCCGTTTCTGTTTGTGAATATTTTAAATTCTCCCTCATTTTTGAAGGAGAGTTTTGCCAGATAAAGAATTTTTGGCTGCTAGTTTTTCTCTTTTGGTACCTTAAATAAATCATAGCACTTCCTTCTCACCTCTATCATTTTTTTTTTTTTAAAGATTTATTTATTTATTTATTTATTTATTTATCCCCCCCTTGCTGCTTGTGTTTGCTGTGTCCATTCACTGTGTGTTTTTTCCGTGTCTGCTTATCTCCCCCTTGCTGTGAGGTCTTGCTGCATCAGCCCACCACGCCGCGCGGGCCAGCCTGCCCTCACAAGGAGGCCCCGGGAAGCGAACCCGGGGCCTCCCACATGGTAAACGGGGGCTCCATCGATTGAGCCACACCCGCTTCCTCACCTTTATCATTTCTGATGCGAAATCGGGACTTAGTATTTTTGAGGATCACTTGTATATGATGAATCACTTTTCTCTTGCTGCTTTCAGAATTCTCTCTTTATCTTTGGCATTTGATATTCTGATTAGTATGTGTCTTGGAGTAGGTCTATTAGGATTTATTCTGTTTGGAGTAAGTTAAGCTTCTTAGACATGGATATTAATGTTTTTCATAGGAGTTAGGAAATTATGAATATGTTTTTCATAGGGGTTGGGAAATTTTCAGCCATTATTTCCCCAAATATTCTTTCTGTCCCCTTTCTCTTCTCTTCTTATTCTGGGACACCCATGATATGTGTGTTTGTGTGCTTCATGCTGTCATTCAAATCCCTGAGACTCTGCTCAATTTTTTCCATTCTTTTCTCTTCTGTCTGTAAGATTTTGGTTGTCCTGTCTTCTAGTTCGCTGATTATTTCTTCTGCCTGTTCAAATCTGCTGTAGTATGCCTCTAGTGTTTTTCAATGTCTTCTATTGTGCCTTTAAGTCCCATAATTTCTGTTATGTTTCTTTTTATACTTTTAAATTCTTCTTTATGGTCACATATCTTTATTTATTTATTTATTTGAGGTACCAGGGCCGGGGATTGAACCCGGGACCTCGTGTGTGGGAAGCTGGTGTTCATCCACTGAGCCACATCAGCTCCCCTGAGTTGTTTTTTTCATTTGTTTGCTTGTTGTTTGTCTTTGTTTTTGGGAGGCACTGGGGACCGAACCCGGGACCTCCCATGTGGGAAGCAGGCGCTCAACCACTTGAGCCACATCTGCTCCCCTTAATATCTTTTAACTCTATAGCCATATTTTCCTTCATCTCCTTGAATTGGTTTAAGAGATTTGTTTGAACTTCTTTGACTAGTTGTTCCAAATTCTGTGTCACCCCTGAGGTTTTTGTTTATTCACTGGACTGAGCCATATCCACCTGTTTCTTAGTATTGCATGTACTTTTTTGCTTATGTCTGGGCATCTGATTATTTTGATGTGCTAACTCTGAAGGTCAGGTTCTCTGTCTTGCTTAGGGTTTTATTGTTGGTTGGCTTTGTGTTAAGGCCCTTCTTTGATGATTTTGCCAGCTTATTCTGGACCTTTAGAGTAGCTTGTGTTTAACTGTTCAGATTTTCTGAGCTCTTCTGTTTCTTGCCCTGGATATGCAGTACAATTTTTAAAATTGCTGTTTTTGTTCACTTGTTTCGTCTCTAGGAGAAAGCTTCCTTTCCTCTGTTCCTTCTCCAGAAATCGTGATCTGTTTGTTTTTGCACAATATTTTCTCCCCAGCTCCTGTGATTTCTTTAAATTCTTTCAATCACTCAGTGTTCCCTTTTCCTTACACCTCTCAGTCTGGGACCTGTCCTGTCTTACAGCAGCTCAGTCCCCCCACACACACACCTTTTTTTTTTTCCTGTGAGGCTTTTCTGCCTCTAGTTTCTTCCCCATTAGTATATCTCATCCTGGGCACTCAAATAGGGTCAATCCAGAAAGGCCCATTTTGCATTTAGGTGGTCCAACAACCCGTGTCTGGATTGGGTAAGTGCACCTCTTGCTGACAGTTCTGCCATGGTCTCTTTGTTTTTTTCCCCTGGGGCTTCTTTTGTATGTGGCATTCCTCAGCAGCTTTGCTCCACCCTGAGCCTCTGCACACTTGGGTCCCTGTGCCTGGATATGTGTATGTGTGGGGTTCTGACTTGCTGCTGTGATGTCTGCGTCCATGGCAGGAGGGACCTGGGCCCTGCCACCTCTGCACAACTCCCAAGCTGTGTGGGACTGAGGGGGGGGGGGATCCAGACTGGCGGCTCCAGGAAGAAAATTTCCTACCTGTTCTTGGAGATGATTCTTCTTTTTCCTTTATTCAGTGTTTGTGGAGTCCTTCTCCAGTCTCTTTCATCCTCCAGATTTCTAAGCAGGTGGGATTTGTCCTTTTATTTGATTCTGAGGGAAGGCTATTCCAGGCCATGTCTTATCTCACCGTGGATGACATCACTGCCCTAAGGTCTTTTCTTTTCCAGACAAATTGTTCCACACTGTAGATACTATAATGGCCCCTGGCTTTTGTTTACTTAACTATAGATCATGGAGATAGCTCCTTACCAGCACATAGGGTTCTGCCTTATACTTTTTAACAGCTGTATGGGGATACTGTGAATTATTTAACCTTTGCCTAATGATTAGCACTTAACCTATTTTCCGTCTTTCATGCTTAAATAATGCTGCAGTGAATTATTCTGAATGTATGTTTTTGTGTACATGTGTAAGTATATCTGCAGGATACAATCCCAGAGATGGAATTGCTGGGTCCAAAGGTTGTGTTCGTAACTTTGATTGTTATCACCTGATTGCATTGGGACCAATTTGTGTTCTCTCTGATAATGTACAAGCAGGCTGAGTAGGCTTTTGAAAGTATTTTGGGTCTCTGCAGGTTGTACCAGTCAGTGAAGCTTCTCTATTCCATTGGGATCTTCTTCACCTACGCTCTCCAGTTCTACGTCCCTGCTGAGATCATCATCCCCTTTTTTGTGTCTCGAGCACCAGAGCATTGTGAGTTAGTGGTAGACCTGTTCATCCGCACAGTGCTGGTCTGCCTGACATGTGAGTAGAAGACCACCTAATTGCCTTGTTTGTTTTTTCCCAAAGGGCACCCTGTCCCCAGGGTTTTCATGTGAGAGAGATGCTGTTGCAGTGAAACAGCTTAGTCTGTATGAGCAGAAAACTTTGCACATTGTCTCAGTTTCAGGGTTGAGGCATACCCAGGTGATAGAAGTCATTTGAAGTGAATTAATTATACTCTAAAGGACACGGGGAGGACAGAATAGTTTATTTATAGATAAGATACAAAATGCTGTGGGGATGGTTATAATTCAATATAAAGATGTAAAATTACTCTACCATATAAAATAAGATAAAAGTCTAGAAGAGAACCATTTAGCCAATATCTATAATGAGTAGAATAGGTTACTTTGATAAAAGGTGCATTTTGTTTTTTTTTGAATAATTGTTTTTTTCAGTATTATGATCTGTTCTTTAGATGCCATTTTTGAGCCTTTAAGATACGATTCCCTCAATTGTTTTGATGTCTGTCTTTATTAAATGTGTTTCTTAGAAAATTTCTTTAGATTAACCTAGGTGTTTGATTTATCACTTGATGTCCCCCTTCTCCCCTATCCCACACCAAAAAGTTATAAGAGACAGAATGTCACCCTATTTACTCTTGGTTGAGACTGTTGTAAATTGAAAAAAAAATTTTTTTTCAGCTTCTGTAGGTTGGTATAGAGAACCTCTGAACGGATTGGTCTATAATATCTAAATTTAAATTTCTAAGAGATTTGCAATTGCTTTCCAAATTGAAACGCTTGAATCACAGCTTTCTCTTTTTGGCTATAGTTTCCTTTTTATTTATTAATTTTTTTAAAGTTTAATTCTTTGGAACAAGAACTTCTTTGCTAATTGTATTAAGACTTCCCTGGGAATTTTCTTATATTATTCAGTCTGAGTCTCTGTCTTTGGAATAAAGATAGGTCTTTATGCTTTTTAAAGTGAGCCAGAATTGAATATTTTAGGGATGAAAGATGTGAACATTGCCTGGTATTTATTCGTGGTCTGAGAAATCAGAAATAGTTTTCTCGGTTGCTTTCTGCCAGGTTTCTTTCTGCTCTGCCCAGCAAGAGGCAGTCTCTGATTCACAGACCTTGTGCTATTCTTAGATGCCTCTGGATTTTTGCTTTGCTCCTTCTGGCTCTGGCTCTGGGTCTCATCTCCCACAGCATGATGCTGAAAGGTCATGGGCCACTTTGATCTTCAAGCACATCCCTCTGTTTTAGCCTTCTCCTGTGATCTGTTGTGCCTTAGCATTGCATTGCCAGCCTGTTAAAGAAGGTAACCTCTTCATCTCTGACCAGTCTGGCTTCTCATACCTTCCCTGGACACTTTGAAGTAATTGTGGGGTTGAAGCATTTCACTGTAGCACCAATTTAAATGCATTTGTGTGAGTTCATTTAGTTCTTTTTCCTCAGTTCCTTCTGATCTTTTGGCACACAGTTGATTGGTACATGATTTTAGATCTTTGATGTAACTGGTTGTTTTCCATTATAGCCATAAATAATAATTGCAGCTGGTTTTATTGCTTATTGCTGTTTCTGGAGTTTTCCTGTCTTTTCCCCAACTGTTCTTCCTCACATTCCATCTCCAAGGGGAGCAGGCGAGATTTGATCCAGCCTCATATTTTCACACTTGGAATTCAACTTCCTCACCATTCTCCCCCATCCCATAAAGATTGCTATGGCTGATGTCTACTTCTTGATGTTTAATTTCTGCCTGTTGGACAGGAGGGGAAGGGAAAATAAACATTTCAGAGAACAGTGCTCATTTTGTTATGGTTTGGGACAGTATTTACATCCTGCCCATATTTTTGGTCCAGAGGGCGCATAGGAGAGGCTGGAAGAGGCTGGCTCCACCAGGGAGAGTCAGGAGGCCCAGGATCAATAATTGTTTCTTTGGAGTCCTTGCGGCACTAATCTGTCCTTTGGTGATTTGTACTAATTTTCTGCAGCATGTGTCAGGGAAATACTTCATTTCAGTTAGGTAAAGAATTTCAGAAACTTATTGTTGAAAATGTGATGCTGTGAAACAAGATCAGTTAAAAGGCCTGTTGAGACTGGAATGTGCCTTTACAGCAGGATGCCTCCAGTCCAAGAAGTATGGCTTTGCATACTTCTCAGTATCGCAGCTGCATTGAAGAAGTGCCACTTCACTGATTAGCCGTGAGCCATGGCCTCCTCATCTGTAAAATATAAGGGTATGTGATCTCTAAGGTTTCTCTCAACTCAAAATTCTATGATTGTCTACAGCTGCTTTGAGCCTGATTTTGAATTTATGCAAACATATCGCTCTAAAAATAAAGTTGCTGTAAAAACATTTGGGAATAAAAGAAGAAGGAATGCCTAATATCCCACTGATTTAAAATAATTTTTATTTTCTTTTTGCTTATCTTCTATGCCTTACTCCTCACAGGTACATTACTAAAATAGCTGCAGTCATAGTGTACACGTAACTTTGTCCTTTGTATTTAATTTAGTATTATATCATGGCTATGACTTTACAGAGCCATCATAAATATTTTCATGGCTGCATGATACTCCATTGCATTATTGCTGGATCATAATAACTAAACTGTTACTTAAATATTGGACATATTCATTGCTTCCCTTGATTTTGTATCATTTTCTTTATACCTCCACATAGGTGAAATTATATATTAAGTCCAAGACTATTATTAATTTTAAAGGCAGATATTTAGTTATTTAAGGGTAACACAGGGAGTGAGTGTAGCTCAGTGAGCATTGACTTTTGCTTGTGGGCTTCACCAGTGTATTAGTCAGCCAGAGAGGTGCTGATTCAAAGTCCCAGAAATCTGTTGGTTTTTATAAAGGGTATTTGGGGGTAAAACTTAGAGTTACAAGGCCCTAATTCCTACTCAAGGTACCATAAGAGGTACTTTCTCACCCAAGTCAGTTGCCATTTGTTGAAGTAAGATGGCGGGCCTGGTCTCTCTTTCCTTCTTCCTCTTAAGGCTCCGTGGGCCCAGCTTCTTCTGACCTCAGCTGTAGATTGGCATTGACTTTGTTTCTTTCCAGGATTCCTCAGCTCAGCTGCTCTGTTCTCTTCAGCTGCAAACTATCAGGCAAATGGCTCATCTCTTTTCCTGGGGCTGCAGGATCAAAGTTCTCTCTTCTACTGTATCTGTGGAGCTCTCTTTTTTTCCTGTACCTTCATCTGTGTGTCTTCTTGAGTGAGTGTTTATTTATATAGCTCACCAAGGAGGCAGGGACTTAACCTGAGTTACCAACTACTGACATAGTCGAATCAAAGCCCTAATCTTAATTTAATCAAAGACATCTCAGCTGAATCTAATACAATCAAAGGGTATCACGCCCAGAGGAACAGACCAGTTTATAAACATAACCTCTTTTTGAAATTCATAAATAATCTCAAACTGCCACAGCCAGCATTGATTATATTCTGTGTGTGTGTGTGATTGTTTTTCTCTTGTGTATAGTTCAGCTCCTTCTGTTGCTTGTCCAAAACCACAGGCTCTAGAATCCATATAATTTCCTCCTTTAAACATGACTGTTTGCTTCATGTTGCTTCAGCAGCTCAAAGGCCATATCTTTTTAGTGTCTCTTTACCCAAAGGGAAGATGTTTTGTAATACCATTGGAGCCCTCTTGACTAATCCTGGGGCCCAGTTTGAGTTGTCCCCAGCAGCCCCTTTCTGTGCATGCCACAGCTAAACTGCTGCAGATTAGGAATAGGCTGTCTTCCTTTTCACGGTGGTTTTCTTTGGGGGTGGAGTGGGAGGAGGGGTAGTTCCCAGTTGGCTGCTTCCTGAAAACTATACCCTCTTGATTTTCTCTTTCTGGGGGCTTAACTCACAGAACATAGACATGTAGTGCTAGGCAAGATCTTAGACAAAGCCCCTACATCTTTCCTAAG
Source organism: Cabassous unicinctus (assembly GCA_029593785.1). Taxonomy (NCBI): domain Eukaryota; kingdom Metazoa; phylum Chordata; class Mammalia; order Cingulata; family Chlamyphoridae; genus Cabassous; species Cabassous unicinctus. The sequence continues at coordinate 7,450 of JAQZBX010052351.1, forward strand.
TTGCTGATTTCCCAGCCTTGGAATTAGTTAAAGCTATGTGCATGGTAACAAAACAGATACTATTACCATTGAAGCCTTGGGCTGTTTATGCTCCCTTGATTTGGGGACCTTTCTCCTCCTGTTCCCCCACTCTTTTGCCTCCTCTGCTCATTACCTTTCTTCAGTATCAGGCTTTATTTAGGGTTCAGTTGTAGTATCTGGTCTGGCTAGAACAGGAAGAGTTGCTTCCCTTTACAGAGAAAAGTTTTATCCCATTTTTAAATATTTGTTAAGGAAATTAAAGCAAATTTTTAGATTGCTGTTGAATTATCTTAAGTGGAAGATCTTTGTCTAATTTGGGAAAAGATTCTGATCAAACAAGCTTCTGTTTCTGTTTCTCCTTAGCTCTTATCACAGAGTAGAGCATACCTCTGACTCCACTTAACACTTATCTCGAAGTGTCTGTATGTCCTGCCAGGTTAGTGTGAGCGAAAGTGAGGAGGAGATGACCGACTCTCGGAGCTGGGAGTGGCTGGCAGGTTATGTGGACTTGTCTCCTGGCAGGTGCTCACTTCCTCTGACATAAGAGGCCTCCCCTCTGTTGAGTGGCTTGATGTCTGTAGAGGCCAGAGGCTGGCTCCAGAGGGATGCCACACACTCCTTTCAACTTACAAAAAGGGGCCCAGAAATGGCCTTTTTGACACAACCACGTGTTCTGGGAATGGAGTCCCGTTGCCCCACTGTTCCTCTTCTTGAGCAGAACACACTGCTTCCCAGTTGTCAGTGAGCTGTGGGACAGATCCCAGAACACATGTCTAAGTGACTAAGACTGGATTTTATAGTTCCTTAAAATTTTGCAGTTGGGTGAGACTTCAGAGGTCATCCCATATTAATACAAAGACCTCACTTTATAGGTAAACTAAGTGAGGCTCAGTATGGTGAGAAAATTTGCCCTGGGTCATGCAGCTTGACAGAAGCAAGGACTGGTGATTATATTAGCTGACATTTATGGAGCGTTGATTATGTGCTTAGAATACTATGGTTGTGCACTATCTCATTTGATCATCCCCATTTAAGGGTAATGAGCCTTAAGTAACTAGCTGGTAAATGGTAGAGCTGGGACTGGAGTCCAGGACTCTGAACACATTCCTTTCCCACCATCTCTCTGGGGCTCATTTCTGCTGGCTGCTGTCTTAGTGCTATTTCGACCTGACTCTCTCAAATGAAAACGTCTGGAGCCATCGCTGAGGGCTGACATTAGGCCTAGACCTAGACCCAGGAGAGGGCAAGCGTGTTAGCCCAGGTTACACAGTGGACCAGCTCTTAGTGAGCATCAGTTTATCCATAGTGAGAACACCATTTTTTTTTTTTTTTTTTTTGAGGTACCGGGACCAGGGATTGAACCCGGTGCTCAACCACTGGGCCACATCGGCTCCCCTGAGTTGATGCCCTCATCTGTTTGCTCGTTGTCTGCTCGTTGTTTTTGTTCATTGTCTACTCATTGCTTTTGCTCACTGTCTGCTTTTTGTTTTTTCTTTTGGAGGCACCGGGAACCAAACCTGGGACCTCCCATGTGGGAGGCGGGTGCTCAGCTGCTTGAGCCACTTCCACTCCCTGTTCATTTTGTTTTTCCTCATTGGTTGCTCATTGTCTCCTCATTGTTTTTGCTCATTGTCTGCTTGTTTGTTTTTGGAGAACACCATTTTCTCATCAGACTGCAAACTCTTTGCCCTCCAGTTCTCCTTCACATTTTACCCTGAGCGTTTGGGGGATATCACCAACTCTGCTGCTTTAGAAATAGCAAAGGGCTGAAACAGACAGTTTTCTCTGCATGTAAGTGAAAAGCCTTCACTTTTTTTACTCTTTCTGAAGGCTTTAGACAAGTGAAGATGTTAATGGGTACTTGCCTTTATGCTTGACTAAGAGAAAAAGGAAAGACGGGGAGATGGCGAGATTTCCTCAGGGGTTAAAACAGTGGCAGAGTTAGATCTGAGATGCAATATCCCTGTACCTGTTTTTTTTTTTTAATCAGTGGGTAAAGGAAAATGTCTGATTTCTTTTGACAAAGCAGAAAGAGGCCAGGGCTGATTGGTTACTGGAATCTCTGCCATTTGATTGTAGGGCATCCCTGGGAAAACTAAACTGAATCTCTAACTCCTCCAGTTATTCACAGACAGAATCTTTCTGCTGGTCAGCCAAATCCCCTGCTCTCCCTCCTTCTGTGGGTGTCATTTGTATTTTCTTACTTGTTAGGTCTGTGAGGTTACTGCACCAGGGGCTAGAGGTCCTGGGTTCTAGTCCTAGCTCTGCTGCTTTCTATCATCTAACCTCTCTGAGCCTCTCTTTCCATGGGGGCAATAATAATATGGCAGAGTTATATACCCTTCTAATTAGGCAAATTCAATTCAGTGAGCAAATGCTTAGCAGCGCTGTCACTAGAACTTTCTATAGTGATGGAAGTGTTCCATATCTATGTTGTCCAATATGCCAGGCACAGTTTGAGCCCTTGAAATGTGGTGAGTGTGACTGAGAGACTGAATTTTTTATTTAATTTAATTTTAGTTAGTTAAAACTGAAATAGCCACCCATGACTAGTGGCTACTATATGGGATGGCACAGAGTAAGTGTGAGCTAGGCGACGTGAACCTACCTCTCCCCTGCTAAGTCTTGGTTCCCACATGCCTTGTCTCTTCCTGCAGGCCATGGTATCCTAACTTAAAGGCATGTGTTCCTCATAAATCCTGGCCTCTCTGTGCAGTTCGGTTCTTTTGGCCATGTTCAGCCAAGCAGCAGTGATCAGTTTGGACATTGGCGGTAAAGTTAGCTGCACTGGACTGAGAGGTGCTGGTAGTCTCACCAGTGTGGCACCTTCCTCACAGTTACTGAGAGTAATTTTTGACTACATTTTTGCTTGATGCAATGAAGAAAGACCTGACGCTCTCATGAAAAATGTCTCTCTCGCATAGCAATCAGTGAGGTAATAGATAGGCTCTCCATCTCTGGCTCCATCTGAGAGCATCTTTAGGATTCCAGGTGGAGCCCAGCTGTGGGAATGATAGTCCACAGAACCCTGTTTGATTATTTTATTTTTTTTTATTTTTAAAGATCTATTTTATTTTATTTATTTATTCCCCCCTTGCTGCTTGTGCTGCTGTGTCCATTCGCTGCGTGTCTTCTCCGTGTCCACTTATCTCCCCCTTGCCGTGAGGTCCTGCCGCATCAGCCCATGGCGCCCCGCGCGAGCCCGCCTGCCCTCACAAGGAGGTGCCGGGAAGCGAACCCGGGGCCTCTCAAATGGTAAACGGGTGCGCTGTCCATTGCGCCACACCCGCTTCCTGCCGTGAGGTTGCTGCATCAGCCCAACGCACCCTCAGGCCAGCGTGCCCTCACAAGGAGGCCTCGGGACACGAACCCGGGCCTCCCACATGGTAAACGGGGGCTCCATCCACCGAGCCACACCCACTTCCCCCTGTTTGATTATTAACAAGCCAGTGATGCACTTTGCATGAGCAACAAAATACGTAATAGTGATGACGATAATATCAACATGTATTATGTGCCTTTGTCAAGTGCCTGTGTAAACCTCCTTTGGACCTCAGGACATCTCTGTGACATAGTAACTATTAGTATCCTCATTTTTCCATCAAGAAAACTAGAGAATGGAAAACAGCCATAACTTCCCAGGGTCACTCTGCTAAGTCAGCAGCAGAGTCAGGATTTGAACCCAATAATCTAGTTCCGGAGCCCATGTACTTAATAAACTTGGGAGACATCGGCCTTTGCTCACCTGGTAGAGAGGTCATTTGGTGGAGGGATGGGGCTGGCGGGCCCTAGAGTAAGCGTGGCCAGCGAAGCCTGCCCCTCTGTTTTAGATAGCACTGCCAGTCTTGACAAAGGCCTGGGTGGCCACTGGTGTGGTATGGAAGCTGCTGGCGTTCTCTGCTGCACTCCACCGTTCAGCGGCATTGGTCCTTCCTTCCTCCCACACCCACAGCTAAATGTCAGACGTGAGCCCCTGGCTTGTACCAGCACAGGGATGTAGTCTTGTGCAGGGCTCTGCTCCTTTTGCCTGCATCCTTCTAGAAGGAAGAGAGTTTTTTCCCTTCCTGTTTTGTTTCATTAGTCACATAACGATGATTGATGTGTTGGAGGTGCCCTCAGTGATAAGAATATAGCAGTCGCTCAGAACTAGTCCCACTCCTTTTCTGCTTCACACCCTCCTCCCTTTGGTAGAGGCCAGACTGCCCTGAAGTATAATTTGGTTCCTTTCCCTCAGAAAGACGGACTGGGTACTGTAGCAGGAAAAGCTGGAAGCCAGGTGACTGGAGCCAGGAGATGCAGGTTCCAGGCCCAGTTCTGCTACTGCCTGCAGTGACCCAGAATATTCCATACCTCTGGGAATCCGTTTTCCAATCTGTGGAATGAGGGGATTGGACTAGAAATTGTCTAAGTTTTCTTAGACCTCTCCATTCTATAAAATGGACAAATGCTGGATTTTCTGAAGATTGAGGGGGTGTATCCCAGCCCTGGGAAGTCTTCAACAGACATGTCCTTTCTCCCTTCAGGCATCTTGGCCATCCTCATCCCCCGCCTGGACCTGGTCATCTCCCTGGTGGGCTCCGTGAGCAGCAGTGCCCTGGCTCTCATCATCCCGCCCCTGCTGGAGATCACCACCTACTACTCTGAGGGCCTGAGCCCCCACACCATCGCAAAGGACGCCCTGATCAGCATCCTGGGCTTTGCGGGCTTTGTGGTAGGGACCTACCAGGCCCTCTACGAGCTCATCCAGCCCAGCACTGCTCCCATCTTCACCAACTCCACCAGTGCCTTTGTATAGTGATCTGGGTGCATTCTCTGCACTGCCCCACCACCCCCTCTCCCATCTATCCCCCCAGTACCTGTCCTCAGAGCCTCAGGTAAGGCCCAGGCTCTGGGGAAAGACAGGGTTGCTGTCTGGGAACCCCTCTCCCTGACACCTGGTACCCTGAGCCAGGCAAGGCTGGGGGTTGGGGATAGGGTGGGTAGCTGGTACACAGAAGGAGCCGCTAGTGAATGCGCTGTCACTGTTCCTTTTTACTTATTTTAACCCAGAGCCTCTCAGCTCTCTTCCCTCATCATGCCTCTTCCCTTCCTAACTGCCTTCCCTTTCTGATTTACCTCCCCCAAAATTATTCCTGTTGCACAGCTCACTTTATTTGAAAATTTTATTGTCCCCATGTCATGCCTCTCCTTTCCTGGGCCAGGCTTGGATTAAATCATTGGGAACTCTCCCTCTTTGTAAAGCCAGGCCTTTCTCTCATCTCTTTCCCCAGTACTTTACCTCAGTGTTCTCCTACCTGTTCAAGTCTCCAGGGGGTAGCTGGGCCCACCTAGTAGCTAAAACCAGCCTCCCAAGCTGGAGCGTTTAATGCTCACTCTCTAGCTTGACGTGGCCACTAGGGCTCCACTTCTCTTCTCTGAATTCCTCAGTGTGGGTCACAGTACTGTATTCTTAGTTGCTTTAGCTCCTAAAAGATATGAAGTGCTGCCAGAATTGAAAATATTTGTCGTTTATTTAAAAATAAGCTTTTCATATTTAAGACCGTCTGTTGAATTGGGGTCATTATGAACTGCTTTTTCCTCCATCAAGTTTGCTCAGCTTCTCCCGCTGAAAAGAAAACTGCTCCAGGAAATGTCTGCTTAGGTTCTCAGCACTCTTGGCTGAGTACCCCAAAGGTCTGAATCAGAAATAATCTCAACGTATACCTCTCTGGGGAGGTGTGGCTTTTGCCTCCCGTTGACCATCGTGATTTTATACTGAGAAGAAACTGAAGGACTCAGGAAATATCTGCAAGTGCACTAGACTGAGGGAAAGGATGGCCGAGGTGGATGTGTGTGTCATGGAAGGCTTATAAAAGGGCTGTTTTGCGTGTTTGGGCTTATTTTTCAGCCTCGGCCCAAGACAGCTGAAAGGGATGGCAGTGTTCAGTTGCTGTCACGCGGGGCAGACACTCGCTGTGCTGCCGTGGATGAGAAGTTGAGGTCAGTGTGCATGGAGAGTGTGAAGTAAGTTCATAGAATTGACAGCAGCTGGTCTGACACCATGAGTGGTGTGTGGCTATTTACATTCAGTAGGGGAAGGGGCAGGACCCCTGCCCAGCCACAGCTGCCTCTGTGAGCTGGACTTCTAAGGAGCCCCTTGGTTGGGCTTTCTGTTCCCTCCGTTCTAAACACTAATTATGACCCCTGTCGTCCCCTGAGTGCCAGAAATAGCCTCAGGGTTGGCTTACCTCAGAGTCACCTTTCAGATGGGAACAAACTTCAGAGCAGGCAGAAGAAGGTGCATTGCCTTGCCTTGGGCTGCCCCTTCTTCCCTCTTGATATGAGAAGTGTTTCAGAAGGGCATTCACTAATTCTCCATTTCTTCAGATATGTGTGTGTATGTGTGAGAGAGAATAGATTCCTTGTCTCTCAGGCCCTGCTGTCCTGCATTGCTGTCACCAGGCTTACTCTTATCTGGAGAGAACAGTGCTCCCTGAAAGTTGGTTAAAGGAGAGACACACACATGTATCCAGTTTTTGTTTTTGCTGTGTTTCACCAATGCTCGTAAGGGCTGTGGCCCAGCCTCAAGGCCTCGGATTTTTCTTTTTCTTAAGTCCCAGAGCCAGTAGAGCTGGCTGCCAGCGAAGTGACAGGGAAAGGGGACTCTCTCATGTACAGGGTCTCTTAACTTGGCTAGTAATTTATTAAATTAGGAAGACCTGATCATTGGTGCCATGTTCTCCCTTGGGAGAATGACACTTTTCACCCCCACCCTCTTTTCTCTTTGGTGGTCACTAACAGGTGCTTGTGAAGACCCTGCCTATGAAGTCTCAGGTTTACTAGTAACCAAGGTGGGCTCAAGATTTGGCAGGCCCAGACTCCAGCAGCACAGTTGTTACCCAGCAGTCTGCCCACAGTGGTCCTGCTGGTTGTTCTCAGTGAGACAATGTGTGCCAGTAGAAGGGAGTCAGACTCGTGCCCTGCCCTCTGCTTCCTCTGTGGAGGCTTCTGTGTCCTCAGGGAGCTGCTAGAGCTAGTACTATTCCAGTGAGTTCTCATATTGGGACTTTGATGCTGGGTCCTTAGGACTGGACAGCAGAATGTCCCTAGCTCTTAGCAAGATGCAGTCCGTTGTGTCAAGGTCCCTGGCCCAGACAGCATAGGTGTAAGAGGACTAACTCTAGCTTTGGGGCTTCTGGAAGCTAATTGGGATGGCATATGCCCTATTTGATATCTTTCCTGTACTCTTGCTGCTTTTTTTTGGTTTAATTTTTTAAAAAAGGATATTTAGATTACATAAATGTTACATTAAAAATATAGGGGATTCCCATAGGCCGTGCTCCCCACACTGCCCACATTTACCCACCTTGACAACATCCTTCATTAGTGTGGTACATTGATTGCAATTGATGAACACATTTTGGAGCATTGCCACTAAGCATGGATTAAAGTTTACGTTGTAGTTTATACTCTCTCCCACCCAATTCTGTAGGTTATGGCAAGATATATAATGGCCTGTATCAGTCATTGCAATATCATTCAGGACAATTCCCAAGTCCCGAAAATGCCCACATATTACACCTGTTTTCCCTCTCCCTGACTTCAGAACCTCCACATCACTGCCTCCACATCAATGATGTAAGTTCTTCCATTGCTAGAATCACAATAAGTCTATAGTAGAATGCCAGTAAGTCCACTCTAGTCCATAATTCATTCCCCAATCCTGAGGATTCTGGGATGGTGATGCCCACTCCACCTCTAATTGAGAGGGAGCTTCAGTCCCATCCAGCCGATGGATGGGACTCTCTTGCTGCAGTTGTAGACTCTCTCAGTTCCTTGATATGGTGATTGTCCATCATCACCTCCTTGTTGGTTGTCCTGGGTGAGTCCAATGAATTGGAGAGTAGGTGTTGCAACTCCTTTGCGGCTCAGGGCCCAGCTGGCACATCAACAACCCAAATATTCAAGTCTCTTGGACATATACCTACCAACTCCAGCACCAACTAAGCTGACGCCCTCTTGCCGGAACTCTCCTCCTGCTGCTTTGACAACCTTTGTTCAGAAGGCCCAGTCAACGCTGGTCTAGTTGGTAGACCTTCCTGACTGTGCGGTTCTACAGCTCTTGGGTATTGAGTAAATAGCCAGCCAGAAGAAGATGGCAGGGCAGGAAGCCCTTCCTCTTTTTCTGGAAGCAGCCCCCTGGGCCAGTCCAGAATCTCTTCTGCTGCCCACTGGGCTTCTTCAGAGAGCTGCTCCTGTTTTCTTCCCACTGCAGGCTGGGAACCAGCTTCCTAGCCATTTCCTGAACCCTGGCTCTGGTCCCTGGTGAAAAAGTATCAGCCGCTTAAGAGGGCATTGATCAAGGAGCAACAGAGCAAAGACTCTCTGGAGTGTGAGGCTGGATCTACTGGACCAAAGGCAGACCAGGGGTCTTCTGGCGAGGTACTGTTATTCTCTGTGTCCCTCTCCTACCCCCACTTCAGCCTCACATTTCCATTAGTCCAGAGGTGGCTTTCTTAGAACCCCTTGTTGGTTCTTTTCTCTAAACGAGCTGTTGGCAGTGTACCTCCTCCTTAATCCAGGGACTTGTGGGGAAGAGTATGACCTGGTACTTTCTGTTGACAACTCTAGGAGCCGTCGCCGTTCACAGGTAGCATTATTTATATTATCCTGTCCAGCTGCTAAGAGCCCTTCATCTGTAGCTCTGTGTGAATATGGGACCCATCTTAGCTTAGAACTTGCAAACGATACCCTCCCTCTCCTGTGACCGCATCTCTCCAGCCAAATTCATTGGCTGATGTTCCTCACTCTCTATCCCCATGAAAGGTAAAATTTACGGTTTTATCCACAGTCTTAAGTGTTTATCCTGAGCAGGTATATTAGAAAACTTATTTCTCTCCCTCCCACTTCTCTCTTACTTTTTTTCCTCCCCAGATTCCTTCCTTGCTACCGTTGTAGAATGTCAAATCTGTTTAACACTACATATTCACTTCCTGTTCTTTGGAAGTACAGAATCTCCATTTATGTTTGTTTACATCTCTCTCTGTTCACTACTCACAGCAGGGTTTCTCTATCATGGGTTATTTCGTAGCTGATTGGGTGTTAAGACAGCCTTGGCTTCTGTCTTCTCCAGTCACAACACAGTGCTGCTTCCTTGCCATGGAGACACAGTACAAGTGGCAGGACTTAGTAATTAGGGAGGTCTGCTTCCTGTCTGCCTTAGAATTTAATTTTACAAAATGTACCTTACAGATCTCCAAGACCATTAGGGGGTAAGGAAGGGATGCAGTTGGCCTCTGAAACCACAGTCAGTACTTAGACAATTAGTCCTGCTGGTTGCAAGGCTGTTTGCTCTAACAGTAGCAGCCTGTTATGTTCCTTCCCCATGCTTTGTGCCACTGTGTCATTCCCTGGCTGGAGGGCATAAAGGTGCCCATACAAAGTTACCAGTGTAAGGGGCATGGAAAGTGGGGGTAGAGGGCACCTATTGTAAACCATGTTCTTTTGTCTAAATTTGGGTGATGTTTGAGAAGCTGTTGTCTTTTAGAGAACAGTAAAATCATACATGTCAATGGATGTATGAATAAGATGAATAAGAAAAACGATCATACAGCAGATCTTGAAAGCCCGAGAGTACTGTGTATGTTCTGTGCCTACATAGATGTGTATTTCCAGCATGGTATGTGTAGTGATGTTGACCATGTAAGAGCTTGTAGAAGATCTCATTTTGGGTTCTGAGCGCAGATCATATGTTAAACATTTTCTTTTCAATAAATGAATTTTATTTTTTATTTTTGAGAGGTTGTGGTCTGCGTCTTTGTTTTCACACTTTTTTTTCGTCACCTAAATTACTTTATTAGATCTTAGATTAAAATGAGTCTAGCTTATGTCACAGAGCTCATACAGGGAAGTGGTGCAAGCAATAGAAACATCCATGGAACTGAGAAATACGCAAGAGAAGGATCTAGAATATTTTTTTTTCTGTTGGACAATCCTGCCTTCCCTAAATCTCCTGCTTCCCTTTAAACTTGGGTAGGAGTTTTCAACCCTCTCTGTGTAAATCAGATAACCCCATATAACAGGTGTAGTGAGTTGAATGGTGGCCCCTAAAAAGGACGTCCATATCCTGAAACCTGTGAATGTGACTTTTTGGAAAAGGGCCTTTGCCAATAAAATTAAATTAAGGATCGGGAAGCGGCTGTGGCTTAATTGGTTGGGCTCCCGTTCACCACATGGGAGGCCCTGGGTTCGATTCCTGGGGCCTCCTGGTGAAGGCAAGCTGGCCCGTGCAGTGCGGTGAGCTGACGCAGCAAGATGACGCAACAAAGGGAGACAAGCAGACACAGAAAAACGCAAAGCAAATGGACACAGCAAGCACAAGCAGCAGGGGCGGGGGGCGCACGGGGATAAATAAATAAATAAATCTTTAAAAAAATTAAGGATCACAAGATGAGAGCATTGTGGATTATCCAGGTAGGCCGTGAATCCAATGACAAGGGCCCTTATAAGAGAAAGGCAGAGGGAGATTGGGGAGCAGAGAGGGCCACATGAAGACAGAGATTAAAGTGACACTGCCACAAGCCAAAGAATGCCTGGAGCCACCAGGAGGTAGGAAGAGGCAAGGAAGAGTTCTTTCGAAGGGACATGACCCTGCCCACACCTTGATTTCAGACTTCTGTCCTCCGGAACTATAAGAGAATACATTTCTATTGTTTTAAATCACCCAGTTTTATAGTAGTTTGTTATGGCAGCCCCAGGAAACTAATACAACAGGTAACACCCAACTTTACTGAACTAGGGAGGTTGACTTAAGGGCTGGACAGTGGAAGAGAGAACTCCCCTTTTTGTCACATTTAAGAGGAAATGGGACTGCTCGAGCTGCCTCTTAGATGACTTGAAAACTGATCTTTGTTGGTTATTGAATTAAACTTGTTTACTTAAAAAGTTTAATTCAAAGCCCTCAAGGAGCACTTCTAAAGTATGATGCTTGGACAATGCTTTTCCTGGGAGGAAGATGGGGAAAGTATTATGACTATTCCCATTATCAGAATCATTACTGGAACTGGAAGTCAAAGGCATGAGTGACTGTTCCACACCACCAACCAGGAAGGGGCAGAATTGAAATACACAAGCCTTCTGGTTCCCACAGCCCAGGTGCTTCCCAGGGCACTGGCAGCCTCTGCCTCTTTGTGACAGCCTCCTGGGGGAGGACCACCTTAACCCCTGCTTGTTGTGAGGGTTAGAGAGAATGTTGTCGAGTGCCCGGCATGGAGGACTTAAGATTAACAAGAAATGTTGACTGAATTAAAGAAAACGGAGTAACAGAGAGGAAAGTAGTTTTGCTGGCTTTGTTGGCTATGTGTTCATTCCTTCGTAATTGTCTTCCTTAGCTCCTTTGGTTGGAGCACTCGACCCTGTTTAGATTGTCCACTACTTCAAGTTTTGATTCCTGCTCATATCCACACCTAATGGCTCTGATCCTTCTTTTCCAAGCAACCAGAGCCCCGTAGGTAAGCCCCCTATACTGCAGGAGGCATGGACTTGAGTGACTGTGGACTGAATATAACCTGAAGCCTGGGGCATTTTGCTAGGTAGGTTAGCTTCCTCAGACTCAGGAGCCCATTGCAGAAATATGGATCTCTTTACTAGATATATTTTCCAGACCCCTGGGTATTGGTCTCCCCCACCTTAAAAAAAAAAAAAA
>JAQZBX010052352.1:7915-19253 GCA_029593785.1 Cabassous unicinctus
TTTTTTTTTTTTTTTTAGGAGTCTATCGAAAGTGATGGAATACTAAGTACAACAGAGAGTCCCTTAATCTTTACTTGTGAAAATACATTTGATTTCCTTTCTAGGCCAGGATACCACAAGAAAATCAGTTAACAAAACCTCTCAGAAATGTTCATTGATACTTTGACATTTGGTGTTTATCAAACGAATATCAAATATAGAACTGCCTTGTAGGGGCCATGCTCATTTATCTCAGTATTCCAAGGGCCTAACATGTTGCTTTGTAGCAATTTAATAATAATAACAATAATATTGTAATTTTAGTGGATAGTGAATTCCACCAGAGTTTCCATACTGATGCAAAGTTTACAAAGTGCTCACTGATCCATCAAGGCATATCTGATTGTTCCCACTTGACATATCAGGAAACTGAGGCTCACAGCAGTGAATTATTTTCCCAGTGACACAATCTGTTGAATGTCACAGTGGACACCTTAACTCAGGCTTTCTAGCCAGGATTCTTTATAATAAACTCTTTAAAAAATTGAATGGGATATGACAAAACACTTCATTCTTCATTATCTAATAGTATTTTTGGTCACATCAGTCCATACTAGAGGACCTCAACTTCCTGAAGATTAGATAGACCTTCCAAGGTTTCAAGATGGAAATCAAAATCAGAACCCTTTTGGAATGAGATTGTCCTTTTTATGGTTTTGCAAATGATAAGGCCACTTGATAATTTCACTCATCTTTGGATTCTTTGAGTGGTCAGAAAAAATTAAAGACCATAGATCCTGCTTCAGATAACATAGACTTTTTGAGCTAGAAATGAGCAGGTGCTAAGAATTCATTGATATTCATTGACTAGCCAACTTGAGGTCTAACAGTCATCCTGGGCCTAGTATAGGATTTCTTTAACAGCCTGCCTAGGGCTAAAATCAAAAGTTGTCTTATATTGATAGTTATAAGCAGTATTCACCTATGCATAAGGTGATCCATTCTGGCATGGGAACATAAGCAAAAGAAACCCAGAAGAGAATCTTCTAACATTTAAAAATGGCACTTCCTTAGCCCCAAAATGTGAAAAGCTAATCCCCACCACAGTTGCATCACCTGATCCTTCTCTCCCTGCTTTTGCCACAGTAAAGCTCTATAAAGAAATTCACACCCAGGTCATTATCATCAGTTGTAGCTGAAAATTTTATTAAGCTGGCCTCCTAGGGTGAGCATGAAAAATACCAGATTTTTATTCTAGGAATTTAAATTATTTTTTGCCCATCTTTGTCATGTTTGCAAATGTCATTTACATTTTAATTTCCCATGGTTTGCCAAAGTCCAGATTGAGACCTGAGCTATTGTTTCTATTCAGGTGAAATATGCAACTGCAATTTACCATCTGGGCTGGATGGAGAGTCAGGTGATTGTCCAAGGCAAGTATCTTACTTCATCCTTCCCAAGTATCCTGAGGAAGCCCTCCATGAATTTAATGAATGGAAGTTTCATTATCCAGGTTGTAAAAATTTAGTACCAATGGTCCTTGCTGTCTACAAGCAATGTCATCTCAATATTCCAAAACAATTGGGAAAATTCCTTTAAAGAAGTCTTGTGGTCATGGCCCATTAGAGCCTTTTCCTGCTCTACTGCAATGTAGCCCTGAGAAACCCAGTCTCTTCTGAGCCTGCTGTATTCCCATTCTATTCTGGGTCAAGTCAGTAGGAAGGGTAGCATCAGAGGGGGCTCCTCCTCCACTCCCATTTAAAGGAAATAAAGAAATAGAAGATGAACATGTGAGGTGCTATCATTTAGAACAAGCAAGACAAAATGCTGACTCTTCAGAAGAGATCATTTCTTTGTGCATTGGTTTCATATGGTAGTTGTGAGGATTAAACAAAAGTAAAGCACTTAAGAGTTTAGCACAGTATTTGAGTATTAACCATCATTACTGCTATTATATCACCTTGAATTAACTGGATCTTATGTTTTTATTTCCTCTAGGAAAGAATTTGGAGATTTCAATCTGATATCCCACCATGTGATCCTTTGTATCCATTCTCTTTCTGTATCACACACAATAAACTTGGAGAGTGCCAAATAATCCATTCATGTCTGATTCTGTTGGAGGACCCTGGAGTTTTCAGACTGAACCATTAATACATTGCCTGTCTTGTCTTCTCCCTACTTAGAACTGATCATTTTGGGCTCAAGGGTTCCTTGAAGTCAAAATTACACTGTACTGTCAATTGGCCTTTTAAACACACTTAGCTGTCATTTAATTTTCATAATGTCCTTGGTTTGCATAAATGTCCTGATTTCAGGCATAAATATGTTCAACAACATCGTGGTGACATTTTCATTGTTATTACTTCCTGTTAGTGCTCTGATATTTAAGGGCACACCAGATATCAAATTTAAGATCCTATTTATGGATGGAAATGTGACAGAAAGAAAAATTTTGATATACACATTTCATTTTACAAGTCAGTCTACCTTAAATCACTTGTTCATGCTCATCAAAAGTTTGTCTATGTTTTAACAAGCTTCCCAGGTGATTCTGATGCACATCCAGATTTGTGAACTTTTATTTTCTTCTTTTTACATCCTGCCTGATAACCAAGACATGCAATATGGTGTTGCTGTGTGAGTCAGGACTTACACAGTAAACTATTTAGTAGCATATTAAAATTACTGATTTAAATATATGTATTTGGGCCTACTGTATAGTGGCATCCATCCCTTCCCCAAGAAGTTATCTCTAGTTGTCTGCTACCACTGTGAGAACCTATTTCAAGTTCTTCTCTCAAGAGACTCTCCAGACTGTTGTTGCAGACTAAATAAAGTTGAGGTTAATTGATGATCTCTGTTACTGGAGCTAGGCAAACACAGCACCATCTTTGTTTAACATTGAAACTCCAGGGACAGCACCCACTAGGAAGGTGGGTCAGTATTTCTTTTCTTGCATTCAATGGGCCACAGATCATGGCCTTTTGCAGGCAAATGGGATTCATACATCTTTAAGCAAGCATTCCAAGCTTCTCAGTAGGGCAACTCTGCATTTATTTAGCCCTGAACTCCTCAAAGAGATTACTATTTTAAAATCCTCATTGTGCTTGTCATGACTTTCTGCCCAAAAAGGTAATGGAAGCGGCCAGGATACCCTTCAATAACAATTGCCTGTTAAAAGGTTAGCCAAGATCTTATGGAGCCTAATGTGCAAGAACTTTTATTGTAAAAAAGTTGAGTGAGAATGTTAGAGCACATCCTCCTAGATGTTAAATCTGACTTTGCCATGCTCTACATACATGTATCAGCACATTGCTAACAGTCTGTGCATCAGTTTTTTCACCTGCAAAGTGGTTATACTATTGAGGCAGTCTAGATTAGGGAACAAAGATGTGACCTTGCAGAAACACTCCACCATGAAATGTGTGTCTGGAGGAACTGCTCCCCTGCAGGAAAGACCTTACAAGATGGCTTCTGGAAGAACCCCCTGAGAATTCCCCATTCAGAATGGGATTTCCTCCAGGATCAAGGAAAAGCCCCAGATGTTATCAAGGGGTCTTGCCATTGGACCCCCCAGGCAAATTGATTGGTGGGGTAACTAATCAAAACAGCAAAGAGCTGGGACTCCTCCCCCAAACATTAAAAAGTGGTGGAATAATTAATGGTCTAAAAAGGAAGTGCAGAAGCCAAACTGTCCCTGTTTTTGCCATTTTGCCCTTTCTATTCCTGACCAGATGAGCGTGCAAATAGACCTGGGGATTTGTAATCTGTAATGGGGACTTGTAGTCTGTAAATCAGCCTTTTTTACCCCTTTTAGCCATTTTCCTATCTCTACATGGGTCCATAATCTGTTATTTTCTCCCATTTCTTTTTCATTTTCTTAATAAATTACTAGCCTAATTAAACTGACATTTACTTAAATTCTTTTTTGTCATATAATCAATATCCTAGAGAAAAATCTGGCAACACTGTTAGCAGCTACCTCATAGGGTTGTTAAAAGGATTAAGTAAGTAGTAAGTCAGTGCATATAATATGCTGAGCATAGTGCTTGGCACATAATATAGCGCTCAATAATTAGCTATTACTTTGCTTATTATGATGAACACCATTTGAGCTTTTTAGCTGCTCAGTCTGTATGATAACCACTAGCCACACATGACTATTTAAATTTAAATTAGTAATAATCTAATAAAATTTAATAATTTGTTCCTCAGTCTCACTAGCCACATTCCAAATGCTCAGTACACACATATAGCTAGTGGTTACCATATTGGATGCATAACTATAGAACATTTCCATCATCACAACAGTTTTGTTGGACTTAGCTGAGCCTTTGCCTACACAAAGTAAAGAAGGATAAGAACTTCTTTATGGAAGAGATACCTTTTGTTCTTAACACTCTCTGCTTCTTGTGATAATAGTCTATCAGCACTCTCTCAGATTACTGGGGACAATTTCCTTTGCAGCATCTAGTAAAAAGTGGTTCACATTGTAGAATGTCCAATGAGTATTGCTAACTAACAGAAAAAAAAAAATTTTCCAGTCATGGATTTCTCTCTGTTGGGAAGTTTCTCTCAATTCCTTTCATACATGCTTTACAATGCTCAATATTTATTGATTCTTGAGTTGAATATAATTCTTGAAAAGAAGGCAAGTTTTTGTGCAGGCATCATATGCCTTATAGTAGAGCCCTGTAGTTACTGTAGAGGGCAGTTTTCTCCATTCAAATGGGAGCAATGTACATATTCACTTGCCATGCCACTGTCCCTCATCAGCAGAAAAGCCAAGTTAAAAATTCAAACATTTCTTCAACCTCAAACAACTAATTTCCAAGTAACTTTCACCTTTGGTTGGCCAATTTGGGGATTCTGGAGAGAGCTGGAAAATAATTGATGTTTGTCATGAAAGAACAAAGTTAACATGTCTCATTTGTCCAATGCATGGTTAATCCCTTGGCTGGCATGTGTTTTTTAAATGTTTGAGAGTAAGGAAAAACTACAGGCAAAAGGCAAAAGATTCTATAGTTCTCAAGAAGTAGATGTTTTATGTGAATCATGAACAGTTAGTAATGTTATACATCAGTTTGGAGGACTCCCAACCATCAATTTATTCATGGAGAGAGCTTTCATTGTAAGACTGTAAAACTAGTATGGAGAACTAGGAACAAGAACCAGAGTAAAATACTTAATCCCAGGCCAGCACTATCGTACTAAATGAATACACTACAGATGAAAGAAACCTCTCCCAGCATTATGGCAGTTCACTGCAGACCTCATGCTGGAAAATGATGAGATAAGGGAAAGGGGAATAAAAGAAGAACTGTCTCTTTCTTGCTGTGAACTTGCATAAAAGCACATATGTATTTAAGGCAAAAACTATTGATCATACTGATCACTAAAGTATTGTTAATAAAACAGTATTGGCAAGTCTATGTTCCAAGTATATAGGAAAAGGAAAAAATTTATCTAATTTTTAAAAACTGCATCATCATCAATTAACTTTTACAATCCACTTACTTTATAAAACATTTTATAGTTTTGTTTTATCATATGACAGTATATACAGATCTCACTTGAAATTCAGGCATCTCTGTAGGATAGATGGCATTTTCCTCATTTATAGATGTACAAACTGAGACTTAGGAAAGTTCAGCAAATTCTCCAAGCTACTTAGTAGCAGAAGTAGCTTTAGAACCCATTCTAACTCCAATATAACCCTGCAACTCTTCATTAAAGTGCTGCAATATCTTCCAAACAATGGGTTAATTTTTAAGTCAAAAGGAGGGAAATAATTCCTTCATTATGACTGAGACAGATTTACAGTGCAGTCTGGAAGAAGAATATTTTATTTTCTTCTACCCATAGATGATCATCACCAGGGAGTAGCCACTCATCACCTTATCTGTGGGATGGTACAAGGCAGGATATAGAATAAAGACAAATCACTATAGAGGAAGGAGTGAATTATTAACATTAGAGAACAGCTGAGACTATATATCTCCTCCAGACCAGGCTGCCATGGCCTGAGGCCAGCCTCTTGTCTCTGATGGGAGAGATCAGACTTCTGCCTTGCTTTTTTGTTTAGCCTTTGCCTCTCGAGGTCAACTGTGTAAGCAGTTCCACCAAACTGCAGGGGTTATAAAGATACTGCCAATGCCCAACCTAAAGCCTGGCTTCTAGTTTTTAAACAAATGGCCTTTTGAGGATTATTATGGGATTAAACAAGGAGTGAAAAGAGAGTTTTTCAATTTTGTCTTCTCAGTACTCTTCTTAGTAATGGAGAACAAGAATTTACAATCCAAAGGAGAAGGAAGAACTCCTTTTTACCCATGAAACAGTGATGCATCAGAGAGGTATATGGAAATGACTCAAAGTGACCATTTGCTCTCATGGCTTGGTGAGGGTGCAGTCTATCTGTGGCTTCAAGAATAAGGCAAATGGGAGAGATAGAGCAAGGCAGAGTCATCATCCTAAGGAAATGGATAGAACATGCACTAGTGGCAACATTATCATCCATGGTACGGGGTGGAATTTTCTGATTACTTTCAAGCATCTGTACAATTCCCAAGTGCTTAAAATATACTCACTCATTTCATGGTAGCAACATTATGAGAAAGACCAGGAAGGAAGTAAGGCACAGAAGCTTTAGCTAACTTTCCCCAAATTACACAGCTAATAAGTAGAGGCTTGTAGATACTACCCCAGGCTATTTGGCCCCAGAGGCCATGCTTCTAACCACTGCAGTGCCTCAAAGCCATAGGGTACATGTGTGTTTGAGAAATGTTCATTTTTCCTTTTTTTTTTTTTCCACTGTGCTTTTTTTTAACCTCTGCAATATTGACAGTTTGGGCTGGGGATAATTATTTCTTACAGGGGTAAGGGGAAGCTGTTTTGTGTATTGTAGGATGTTCAGCAGCATTCCTTACCTGTACCCAATAGATGTCAATAGCACCCCTCTCCTCTGCCCCCCAATCCCACCAGAGTCTGGAAAATCAAAAGTGTTTCCAGACACTGTCAAATGTTCTCTGGAGGCAGAATTGTCCCCAGTTGCACACCATGTGGTTAGAGTATGATGTGTGAGGCCACAGAAGGGCACACAAATATGAGACATTAACTGGGAATATCCTCAATTCTTCTTTGAATGTTCTAGAAATGTGTCCTGTAAAGAGAAAGTATGATTTGGGGTTTAACAAGGAGGAATAACCAAAAAGATAACTTGCAGAAGCATTAGGGTAGGAGTGACTATAAGAGAAAATACAGTATACCCTCTGAGTTCTCAGCTCATAGACAAGATGTATTCTCAGACTTTTTAAGTTGTATATTCAAATACCCTAAGGCTGTAAATGGTAAAGGATATTCTATTCTATCAGAACAGGCAACCAATTCACACAGGGGTCACTGGGAGGCAGCCAATTTCTGACCTTAATGCTCAAAACTCAAAGTCTTAGTTCAGGTAAGGATCAGGGGAAAACTGACCACCCAGTCTTCTTAAGAAGCTCTAGGGGAGCAGATGTGGCTCAAGTGGTTGAGTGCCTGCTTCCCACATGAAAGGTCCCAGGTTCAGTTCCTGGTGCCTCCTAAAAAACAAACAACAAGCAAAACAAATGAAAAAACCAACTCAGGAGAGCCAATGTGACTTAATGGTTGAGCACTGGCTTCCCACATACAAGGTTCCAGGTTCAATCCCTGGCTCCTGGTACCTCTAAAACCAGCCTAGGGTCAGAGTCACGGACTATGGAGCAGATATAGTATAACTGAGATCAGCATCTTCCCACATTCCCACCTTAGTTTCCTGTGTCAACACAGGAATTTGAATACACTCAGTAACCACATTCTTTTGAGGGAGGGTTAAGATGATATCAATGCATGGTAGATATTCAGTCACTGGCATTATTCAGGATGGTTGAGAGAGCAGGTCTGCCTTGGTGCCTCTGGGATACTCCTCCCTGTGTTCTGGTAAAGAAACCATCTGCTTTCAACCAGAGCACATCCTGGTCACTTTCTGAATGTCCTCCAACTCAAGCTAGCACTGAGTCCCCACAACCCATTTCACTTGGGACCTCAGAGATAGCTGAGAAGACTTTGAGGCTAGAATTTTAGTATCCAAGCTTCTTGGCACCAGCAGTTCTCCTGGGAACAATATCAGGCCCTCAGCTTGCACTGCAGTGGGAAGGGTATGAAATAGAAAAATTCACCTTCAACTTCTTTGTTTTAAAAAACATATTGATATAGAATGTTTAATTCTAGAACAAGCATTCAGCTAATAATTTGAAATTTTAAAGAGCTGGGTTTTTTTCAAGCTTTATAATTTTTCTTTGAAGAAGATTGCTAAGCTTTTAGATTATTCATAAATAGTAAATAGATTTAGTCATAAATATCTTGTAACAAGCTTTGTTCCCTTTATTTGGAGGCAAGTTGTTGTTTCTGATTAAACATGATAAATCATTATGCAACATTCATTGTATGGGAATAACATCCACCAAAAAGTGCAGTTTCTGCACTGATGAATGGCATGTAAAGACATTAAACTCCAAACATCTGCCACACATTGTTGAGAAAAAAGGACACTGAGCAATATCTTGTGGCATTTTAAGGACATCAAACAGCTGGTGTGAATGTAAGTAGTTTTAAGAAGAAAGGAATTCAGATCATAGGATTAGATGAACAGTCTTCATCTCTTAAGTGACTCCTTACTTTCCTTCAGAAATGTAAAATCTTTCTTTTTCTCCAAGACTGATATTAACAGAACAGAAAGCAGGGGGCCAGAAAGTGTAATAAATTTAAAAATACCCATAAGGACATCTAAAATGAAACCTTTTCTCCACCCCCTTTCTCTCTCTCTCTCTCCCCCAGGGAACAGGAGCATGGAATTGTTTAAACTGTTGTGGGATTTGATAGCAGGAATAGGGGTTGAAACCAGGCTGAGGTGTGTTTGAGATTTGACCATGAGTGAGGGGCTTTTGGCACAGCAGCAGCCATGGCCGGCATGCTGCCCAGGTTTTCCCAGAGATGCATTTCTTTCTCATTGTCATTGATACTTCTAGGCCATTGGAGGCTGTATTAGTCAGCCAAAGGGGTGCTGATGCAAAATACCAGAAATCTGTTGGCTTTTATAAAGGGTATTTATTTGGAGTAGAAGCTTACAGTTACCAGGCCATAAAGCATATGTTACTTCCCTCACCAAAATCTGTTGCCATGTGTTGGAGAAAGATGGCTGCCAATGTCCACCAAGAGTTCAGTCTTCCTGGCTTCCTCTCTTCTTGAGGCTTGTTTCTCTCCAGGCTCAGCTGCCCTGCTGTCTCCACAAGGCCAGATGTAGACTACCAGGCAACTGGCTGTCTTTCTCCCCAGTGTTTGATTCTTCCCAGGCACAGCTGCTCTGCTCCTCTGTGTGCTTACTTCCCAGGGCTCCAGCATTAAAACTCCCTTCTCTGCAGTGTGGTTTCTCTGTGAGTCCCCACCCTCCAAGGGAGCAGAGATTCAATGTCCTACTGATTGGCCCAATCAAGTAAAAGTGAAACTTCTGAATCCAATATAATCTAATATGCCCAGAGGGAAAGACGAATTCCCAAACATAATCCAATATCTGTTTTTGGAATTCATAAATAATGTCAAACTGTTACAGAGGCCCAGCTCTGGAAGCTCAGGCAGAAAATACAACTGGTTGCCTTTTTTCTTGTCATCCCTTCTGGCCTCAATAGGAGTTGGAAGAGGGCTGTAAATAAGCTGGTGGTAGGAGCATCACTTAGAAAATGCTCTCATAGCCTAAGGAAAGGATAAACAGTTAACAGAAATTCCAGAATAGAAACAATTCATCAAGTGGATTTTTCAGAAACAAAACACTAAGGTGAATAGAACATTTGTAGGCCTGCTAATCACTCAGTCTCTTCAATTTGATGCTTTTAGAAGGCAGGAGCCATTTTCCTTCTTGTTAGTGTCTCTTCACCACTTAACACAGCCCCTGACATATGGTTGATAGACAATATATCCTTTGAGATAACAGTGGAATCACAATGCATGTATTTTCAACTAACATTATTTCAACCATATGAATTGTAGAGTAGAAAAGAATGAGAGAAGGGGAAGGAGAGAAGAAACAAAAATCACTCTTTGCCCTTTCCCTCTTCAACCTAGAGCAACTGCTAAGGGGAATGTTAAGCCTTAGTGCAGAAATGCAAAGAGAGAATTTGATGTAGATCAAGATGGTGGAGTGAGATGTTTCAGGGCTCCATCCCCCCATTAGAACATTTGAACAACCAGCAAGAACTGGCAGAAACATCTTTTTCAAAGTTCCAATAACAGTTAAAGGACTACAGTAACAGGGCGGGGTCGAATCAAGAAAAAAGCTTCTTTAAAGCCATAGGATTTCCTGGTGCCCTCTTCCATGCCCTCATCAGCTTGGCATAGAGCTGGCTCATGCTCCCAGTACAGATCCCTGGTCCTAATTCCAGAGGAGCAGAGTAAACCCTGTGCACATACAGGAAGCATGTATCGCTGGCGCGATCTGTCTGGTGTGACCTGAGGGATGTGCCATTCCAGAACTTGCCCTGCATGTAGAAGGTGGTTCACCAAACTCTCCTTTGGGACACTGAGGAAGAGCAGTCAAATTATGTTGCCTGGGGCAAGGGATTTCTGACTCTAGGACATACAGTGCTCAAGACCATGAGAAAACTGTTTCCTAGGGAAGAGGGGGTACTTGCACCTGTGTAAAAGGGAGAATTCCTAGGGCTACATGTGCATGCCGAAAACAAGACATGTGCAGAAAATACCAGGAAGGCCCCTATGTGTTAGCCTGGGGTTATTTTATAAACTCATTCTTTGGGTGAGCCCTGAAGGACAGCATTTGCACAGGTTATTTTTAATAACTGAGAAAGGTGTTTTCTTTTTATTATTCTTCTCTTGTTGTAGTTGTTAACTCCTGACATTCAAGGAAGCTCTGGCATAGCACTAGCTGGACACAAGTGTAAGAAACAGATTCCTTGGAGTCTAAATTCCAGCAAGAAGACACTAGAATATAAAAATATCCAGGTTTCAACAAAAGATTACAAGCCATGCAAAAAAAAAAAAAAAAAAAAAGACAGAGTGTTCTGGAAGCCACAAGAGAGACACAACATGTTTCCTACAAGAGAGGCTCAGTTAGACTGATTGCTGATTTCTCATTGGAAGCCAGGGGAGCAAGAAGGAAGTAGGGAGACATATAGGCTTATAGAAATATGCTATTTTTCTTATAAGAAGCAAATTAAATAAACCAAGGTTTGATTCCACCTTGCCCAAAACTAATTTTGTAGCTCTTAGATAGAGAACCACTTCTGAGAATTCCTCTATTTGTTCTCCCTTGCTAGCCTCAAAAATCAAA
>JAQZBX010052353.1:0-19154 GCA_029593785.1 Cabassous unicinctus
GGAAGCGAACCCGGGGCGTCTCATATGGTAAACGGGTGCTCTATCCATTGCGCCACACCCGCTTCCTGCCATGAGGTTGCTGCATCAGCCCACCGCACTGCTCAGGCCGGCGTGCCCTCACAAGGAGGCCTCGGGACGCGAACCCGGGCCTCCCATATGGTAAACGGGGGCTCTATCCACTGAGCCACACCTGCTTCCCATCTCCACGCCTTTTGATTTAAGTTAAATGGATGGATGTTTGGATGGGTAGATGGATGGATAGATGCATATGTGCCCAGGCAGCCTCTTTCAACCTAAACCCTTCGTTCGTATGGCTTGAACTTTTTCCCACCAGTTGGTGGCTAATCTGGGCTAGAATTAAGTGCCTAACTCAGGACTTTTCCCAGTTGGTGCTACTTTGTTTATCCACCTGCATTCTCTTGTCTCGTCGTCCTTGTATCTAGCCCTAAGCATGTGTGAGACAGTAGATTGGAGTTAGGCTTTCTCGCTGCTGGTCTGAAGTAAGTCTTTGCTACTAACCCAAGAATGCCTATTTGTCTTTAGCTTTCTTTCAACATTGGTTTCTTATTTTAGATCAGTTATTTTATCTCTGGAAAAACATAACTTTATGTATTTTTATATTTGATTTGTAGCAGTACTCTTCTCACTATAACTCTCTGTCCTTCTTCCTAGATGACTACTTCTGCTATCTTATCTGTCCATGTCATCCTTAACCTTTCAAGGTCAGAGGGTCCATGACTTAATGAAGAAAATTTTAGTTGAGAGCCCACTCAGTCCAAGCCCTGCAAGGAATACTCCCCCGAGAAGATGGTTTCCGAGCCAGTCTTGAAGGACTCAGAAAAAGAATTGTGGAAAGGGCATTTTAAAATGAGAGAACGGTCAGAAAGTCCAGAGTTGGAATATAGATGAGGAAAAGAATTGATCAGGCTTGGCTCCACCTTAAGATATGTGAAGGGGATTCAAAGGGATGTGGCTAGGAAGGTTAAATTTGGGGTCAGAGGGTAGGAAGGCTGCAGCAGTGTTCTCGAACTTGAGTGCATGTCAGAACCTGTTGGGCTTCTTAAGTGCACAGTTTGCTGGTCTCACCTCCAGAGTGTTTGAGTCTGTTGGTCTGGGGTAGGGCTGAAGAATCTGCACTTCTGACAAGTTCAGAAATGGTGCTGCTGCTGCTGCCTGAGGACCACACTTTGAGATCACCATCTTGAAGGTCACGCTGAGTTTGGACGTTTTCAGTACCAGTGGAATAAAGTATATAGTGATGCGATGAAAGCACCTGTATTTAGGAGTAACCACATATTTTCTTTTCCTTTTTTTAATTTTGTGTTTTACTCTTGCTTTTCAATTATCATCTACAGATATCAGGCCTACGTGCCTCTTGCTTTTTAAGCTTTTTTGAGTCACCTTGCATCACTGGGTAAAATTTTGCCTCATTTTTTTGGCGTAAAAGAATTTGGCTTGCGGGAAGCGAGAGTGGCTCAGTCGATAGAGCCCCCGTTTACCATATGGGAGGCCCCGGGTTCGCTTCCCGGGGCCTCCTTGTGAGGGCAGGCCGGCCCGCGCGGCGCGAGGGGCTGATGCAGCAGGACTTCGCAGCGAGGGGAAGATAAGCAGACACGGAGAAGACACTCAGCGAATGGACACAGCAAGCACAAGCAGCAAGGGGGGGATAAATAAATAAATAAATAAATCTTTAAAAAAAAAGAAGTTGGCTTGCCATCTTCAATACATTTTTTAAAATGTAGTTAGTGTCCAAGAATATCTATTTTGCCAATCTTATCTTATTACCTGGAGGGTTTTGATTCCAGTGAGAAGTGGTTTCTTTTATTAGTTTTTCCTCATAACTTCAATTCTTGGCCCAGTATCGTCTTTATTGCCCTATGCTTCATTTTCTCCAAGGCATTTAGATTTTTCCTCAGATATAATGACTAATACTGGAATAATGGAGACTCAAGGCAGAGTTTATGTTCAGGTTCAGTTTCTACTGCATGCTTTCTCCCGGGCTGCCAAGGCCCTCTGTAATCTGACCTCACCCTGCTTATCTGACTGAGTTTATTCCCTGCTCATTTTCTAAATGCTAACTTATTTTTACCTGGTGCCTTGGCACATGCCATTTGGCTCTTTCCTTCGGCCTGTCGAAATCATGCTTACCTCATTTCACTTCATCCAGGAAGCCTTCCTTGAATACGGGAGCCCCTGACTCTCCCTTCCTGAGCTCCCTTTTCTCCTGTAGTTTCGCACCTCACTTCTGTTAGTTTGATCTCTGAAGCACCTTGTCAGAAGCATCTCTTGTATCTCTACCTTGCCTAGCAAGTCCTGCCTGATACCAATCGTCTCTGAAGGATATTCCACCAGGGTTTTTCCTAAGGGAGTCTCACACAGCTGCAGAAATGCCGAGTCTTTTCGTATTGTGCTTGGAATCAGAGGTGGGGATCGGTGGCACTTTGTGCTTTCCATCATTTCTGAGCACCTTGTTAAGGTTTCTTAAATGGGAATAAAAGTCCCTGCCCTTGTTGGTTTACAGGATATTACTGTGGAGATTAAGTGGTATAAACCAGACTCAAGAAGTCAAAGATGACAAATTGGCAGCCCTTAGGGCCAGGCAGAGCTCAGTGTTACTGTTCTGAGCAATTATTCAAGAAAGGAAAAATGAGAAGAAAGGTGTAGGAGAAAGGGTGTGTATCTAAACTATATTTGGCTTTTTCTATGTTTCAGCATTTTTCATGCATTTTCTACTGTGGAATCACTGCCCTCCACCTTTTTAAATGCAGAATTGTACAGGAAAATTTTGTTTTTTTTTGCTAATTTCATGATATATTTTCCAACCCTGATTGGAGTAGCTGTCAGAGACTTATGGAGGAAGATTTGGATGTCAGATGCAGGGAAAGGGGGCTCTCTTTTGAGCTGTGATGTATTGCCAGGGAACGAGCATGGTATTAAATTTGTTACACTTCATTAAAAGTAAATGTGGAAAAATAATTTCAGCATAATCTTAACAAGTTGTGGTCTTTATAAAATAAACATGTAATGGTGTATTCTTAACAGTAACACCCAACTCTCTGCTTCTAAGCAACAAAATACACACATATGGTCAGAGTGTTAAAAACAGCAGCAAAACCTCTACCTGCCTCCTGCTGAGGCCAGTTCCTTCTTAGGCTACTGACATCCATCTCCAGGCCACCCAAGAGGGCTGGTGATAAACATCTCATTAGCAGCTACTTGCTCTACTCACTGGGCATCCACCACATTTAAGGGCTGTTATGTTTTCCTGATCAAACCTAACTTTCTCCAGCCTTTGGATTCTAAGTCAGAGTCATAGAGGTATATACGTCTTCCCCTCTACTTTGTCGGATGGTTCTGTACAGCTTTAAAAGTAAGCAAATCAGGGAGTGGTGTAGCTCAGTGGTTTAAGCATCTGCTTCCCGTGTATGAGGTCCCGGGTTCAATCCCTGGTATCACATTTAAAATTTTAAAAAAGTAAGTAAGCAAATAAAAGGAATTTATTTTTATTATATAAATTATAAGAATTCATTGTGGAAATTTTTTTTTATCACTCAAGCCATTTCATGTATTTCAGCTTCCTTTCTTGTGTGTAGGGGCTTTATAAAAGTAGTTATTGTCCTAGCTATATATAATTCTTTATTTTCTCATAGCAATCATTTTCCATGCCATTACCTCACTTTCAGAACCATCATTCTATTATGACTATAACTTCCCTTTCATTTGTTTTTAACTGTTCCCGTATTGTAAATTGCCACTAAATTGCTCCTGATTTTTCTCTGTTCCATAACACTGAAACAAATATCCTGTGGAGAAAACATTTACATTATTTCTAATTAGTTCCCTAGGATCCAGAAAAGTCTAATAACTGGGTACAAACAATTTGCTTAATATTCTTAAGGGCTTGACTGCTCCAGAGTGTAGTGAAAACTGATTCTGAGAAGAAATCTGAAATAAAAGAGTTTCAAATATTTTCTGAAGTGTCTGTCATAATTCATTGAAATTAAACATTATGGTAATTGTGATATTGAGTTTTTCCTTTTTCTTTTTAATAGGCGTATTATGCCCGTGATGCTCTGGCTAAAAATCTCTACAGCAGGTTGTTTTCATGGTTGGTAAATCGAATCAATGAAAGCATTAAGGTACTGATTCTCCATTACCAAGTAAATTGGTTGCAATTCATGGTATTCATAAATAATAAATTAAACAAAGTTTAGTTTATAATCAGAGAGTTGGTTATAATTTATAAATATTATTCTTTAAAAAGTATTTGCCTTGCATTGGATTGAAATTTGTCAGGGATTTTGTTTTTTTCATTTTGCCATGTGTATTACAAAATATCTCCATGGTAAATAGTTTAATGCTCTTTGAAGAGATCCCAGGTCCTGGTTCTGGCTCATCTGCTAGCTAGTTGTATATATTTGGCTGAAAAGTTCCTTTACCTCTCTAGGTAATAATATGTTCTTCAATAAAATGAGGATATTGGACTAGGTGATTTTTAAAGGCCTTATAACTGTTGTAAGAGTCAATGATCATTTTTTAATAATTAAGCATCACTAATGTCTCCTTTAAATCATGTACTACAGTTTCTGGAAAATTCCATACCAATATCCTATCTAATAATAAGTTTAAAAAAACACAACTAAAATATAGTTCTCCTAGTAAAGAAATGCAATTAATTTGTAATATTATGTCTATGTTCCTTGGTATGCTTTGTTTAATACTGTATTTCATGCCTAAATAAGTGAGTTAATTTGAAACTTTTTTTAAAGGCCCAAACGAAAGTGAGAAAGAAGGTCATGGGTGTTTTGGACATTTATGGCTTTGAAATTTTTGAGGTAAGATTGTTTTTTCACTCTGTACCACATTTATTAAAGTGGAACACCTGGATATTATCTATAGACAACATTTATCAAAAGAAGTGTAACTTTGAATCTACAAATAACTTTGTGCAGATATAATGAAATTTGGTTGTGTGTATGTGTTTTAAGTGCCGAGAGTCAGTATTTTGTAGACAGTGCTATTAAGAACTTCTTGTGTGAGTACTTGACTCTTGAAATTGCAGATTCAGAGGTCTTCCTGTGGAAGTTCTAATAATCTACATGAACATTATGCCTATGGGCTCTTCATTCCTTTGCAGGTTGTTTGAGGCTAAGGTTGGTTCCATTAAAAAGCCAGGAATGGGACGCTGATCAGGGACTGGCCAGAGCTGGTCACTTCACCTCTCCAGGATTCAGGGAGGGAGCGTCTGGTTAGATGATTTTTAGGTCTCATCTAGGTCTCCTTCATTCATCTTGCATTATGTGTTCTCCTGTGAAGGTGGAAATGATTTCTGCCAAATTTCACAATGAGATTTTTTCAAAAGACTCCATGCTTGCTGCAAATTAAGTAGTTAATAATTATGCATTTATTAGAATTTCCTGTTTACTCCTTTTAACTTTGACATTTAGAAGCCATTTTAAGGACCCTTTAAAAAACTTATTCTTAGTTTTAGGAATGGTATTTTAGTTTGGGAAAATGAGTAGATTAAACTCCTTCTTTCTTAAGTCTATGTCATAAATAATTATTGATTTGTGAATTCCCAAAGAATTGACATGTTCTGAAAAAAATCACATTCACAGAATCACAGAACAAAACTTCAGCTGCTCAAGGTTGAAGCTCTTCAAATTTGCCTTTGTCACAGTGCCAGACTATTCCTTTTAGCTAAACCAGGCCTTTCTAACAGATGCCTTTTTTTTTTTAAATGTCATTCATTGTGACAGTATCATCTCCCTGCTTGATCATGTTCAGTATTAAAGAGCTAAAGGTGAATCGCTTTTGGTGGTTGAGGGTATGTCAGCATTGTAGTGTTGTCTGTATTTTCTGATTTAACTTTCACAACAACCACATGAAGTCACTGCTGTCATTCCCATTTTACAGATGAGGAAGTGAGGCTTTCACATATCAGATAACCACTCCTTAACATTACATGGCTACTAAGAGGTGGACTCAGTACCTAAACCCCAGACTTCCTAATAGTTCAACTAAAATTGAGGTCAGGGCAGTTTCCTCACCTTTCTTCACAAACTTGCAGGGTTCCCAAAATGTGGAAATTAGAAACAGTCTAATGCTGTGATGAGTCTGACTGCACCTAATTTTCCTCCATTATAATCACTCCGACCTCCAGACCAGTGTAGGGGCCTTCCCAGAGCTGGTCTGTGTGCTGGCAGTTGAAGAGGTGAGGGGGCATGGTGCTGGCACTGTGCCACATGCACTGGTTACACTGTCCTTGAGCTCCAGTCTGCTTATACTGGTACCTCTTTAGCAGCCTCCACAAAGCTAAGCCCCCAGTCGCTTCTTGTAAGGGGGTGAATTCCAAGGTTTGTGAGTTAGAAGTACTGGCATGTACTCAGAAATTGCTGTGCTGAAAATAATTTCTTTCTAGCAATACCTCAGGTCACTGTCACTAAGTAGGCAGAATGTCAAAGTCATTCTTAACAGTTGGCAGAGTAAAAGGCTTCCCACCTTGAATGTTGCTGATCCAAACTGAAATGATTTCAATGAGGACAGATGGTAAGCAGAGATTTCGCTAGAAAGTTAGAAGAAATGATATATATTTCAATTATATTTCTAAAATGAAAGAAAATAGAGCTGATTTGATTTGATTTGATTATTATTTTGCCAGAAAGAGATTTATTGATCCTTGAGCCAATGGGCAGATGCAATTGTCAGGAGACTCTTTCTTATTGTTATTTTTTTACTACCTGTATTAGCCAAAAGGGGTGCTGATGCAAAGTACCAGAAATTTGTTGGCTTTTATAAAGAGTATTTATTTGGGGTAAAAGCTTACAGTTACAAGACCCTTAGGAGTCCAGCTCAAGGTTGGTTCCTCACCACAGTCAGTTGCCACGTGTTGAAGCAAGATGGCAGGTGGTCTCTGCCTGGTATCTTGGTCCTTAGCTGCTCAGCTGTTCTGTTCTCTTTGGCTGCAACTATCAGGCAAATGGCTCATCTCTCCCCAGGCCTGCAGGATCAAAGTTCTTTCCCCTTCCGTGTCATGACAAAGTTCTCTCCTCTGGCATCTATGGCACTCTTTCTCTTTTCTCATATATCTTCTTCTGTGTGTCTTCTTGATGAGTGTCTTGTTTATACAGCCCACCAAGGGCATGGGTACTAATCCTACTAGTCAAATCAAAGCCCCAATCTTTACATAATTTAATCAAAGACATCTCTGCTGAATCTAATACAATCAAAGGGTATCATGCCCAGAGGAATAGACCAGTTTACAAACATAATCTCTCTTTTTGGAATTCATAAATAAACTCAAACTGCCACACTGATGTTAATATCAGAATACATGGACACTTTTTATTTTTGTAGGATAATGGAGTTATGATGGTACATCTTCTTAGCTTTGTCTTCTAGTATATCTTGAGATCTAATTAGCCATGGGAAAAGAGACCCTCACAGCCTTCACAGGAAGCTGAGTTGTATCCATGTGCAATTCAACTCTATATGTGAGGGAGTCATTTCATGTATTTATGGAGTGCCTGATATAAGCCAGATGGCAGGGATAAACAAGACGTATGTTTCTTGCCCACATGGAGCTTATGGTCTTGGCCCTAAGATTGAGGACCTTTTGTCTGCTGAGAATACATCGTATCCAGTAGGATGGCCTAATTAGGAAAATGGATTAACTTTTTAAAGTGTGTTTGCTACAAACCTAATCAGAACAGAAGTTGGATGTTCCTGGTGGAAACATCCTTTAAATTGGTGCTGGGTGAAATACCCTTCCATAATCCAGGAATATTTTCCGTGTATGATTAATTCAAGTTTCTCTCCAAGTCTGACTTTTCCAACATGGCTTTTGTCAGCAGGTTAACTCATTTTTCTTAATACTGTTACATCTGTGGATGTTAGGTTATGAAAATGCCTACCTTATATTTCTAAATGCTCTTCTTCCTTCCTTCAGAGGAATTCTCAAACTTAGCTGCACATTGGTGTCACCTGGGGAGCTTTTGTAACAGCAGGTGTCTACACTGCACCCCAAATCAATTAAATCAGAATCTTTGGGGGTGGGGCCCTGGCATCAGTATTTTTTAATATTAAGACTAGTAGACAGTCTTCTCCATAGTGAACTTTAAATTCGAAACATGTGTGGACAATGTTTGACCGCTGCACAAAATACCCTTGTAAAACATCCTACCTCACCTACTGTTCTTTTATACCTAAATCTAATCTGTGTATATATAATATATTTAAAACCAAACAGGTTACATTTTTATCCTTTTTAAACAGAACATTCAGTCAAAGCCAAATCCAGCCAGTCACATGTCAATAGCAAATCTTATGTTTACTATAAAAATCACTTAAAAAATTAATTTTCCTTCTCCATGCAGTGAATGTTTTGCTTCCTTTTGTGTTCCTTGAGAGAATTAAGATTTGCTTTTCTTTATAATTAATTGTTCTCCCCAATTGTCTAAACCTTCTCAGATGAATTGCCCCCAAATTTTCATTTTTAATAACCTGTATCCTAAGTGATTTCTGGGGAAGTCAGAGTTGAGATTTGATGGGTACTTTCATATACTTTTACCTGCTTTTTGATACAGAATTAGAAAGATTTTTTCCTTTTAATTTATTTTCATACATACCCCACATGCCATCCTACATTTTCTTGAAGTCTGAGTGAAATTAGAATATGTGGACATGTGAGGAAGCCCTGAGCGTTGATACTAGAAAAGCGGATAATTAAGAACTTAAACATGCCACAGGCTGAAGTAGAAGTGGTCAGAGCTTGGCTTAAGGAAGAAACACTGAGACATCGATGATATTTTCTATGCAAGTGAAAATGAACCAATAGAGTACAGATACAATTCTGCCTTTCTTGTTCAGCTGAAATTGCCTGTAGGAATTAAGAGTTCTGCCTTTAGAAGGCCCTGGACATCACTTTAAAAATCAGACAGTGAAGGTCCAGAACATTTTTTAATGTCTCTAATTCTGCCTCATGATCCCACTGACAGTTCCCATTAAAACATTTTTCAGCTGAGCCGGTGAAAACCTTTCATTCACTTTGGTCTGTCTCTGAACGGGAGAGGGAAAGTGATGCATCAGACCATGGGGTGATGACACATGAATGACCACAGAACGTTCCAGCACCAGCTGGATGAATAAGCTCTGCCTTGCTGGCCACATGTGATCTTATGTCAGTTTGCAAAAACAGATTAGTGAAACAGTGATACCAAAAATAAGGTAAAGCAA
Source organism: Cabassous unicinctus (assembly GCA_029593785.1). Taxonomy (NCBI): domain Eukaryota; kingdom Metazoa; phylum Chordata; class Mammalia; order Cingulata; family Chlamyphoridae; genus Cabassous; species Cabassous unicinctus. The sequence continues at coordinate 9,235 of JAQZBX010052353.1, forward strand.
ATTAAAGTTTGGGGAGGGGGGCGGTTATCTAGCCACCAAGCTTGGTAGAATGTAAGTCCAGCTTTCCAAAGGAACTTCGTACCACACAGTTCAGTTTTGAATTTGTCATAGCTGAAAACATGGCCTTTGATCTCTGAGAAATTTTGATGGCATCTCCATAAAAGAATAAATGCTATTTTTTAACTTAAAAAAAAAAGTTAAATTCAACAATATAAATTGATTTGGCTTGTCTTTAAGTCTTTATCTGATAGATATTAAAATAGGCAGGTAGTTTGGTGGAAAACTCTAAATGTAGACCAAAGCATGGCAGCAGTGGCTGAATATTTCATTTTTCATATGCTACCATTGGCTTCATATAGGTAAAGTACTAGTTACTTGAATCCTGCATGCCTTTTTAACTAACCTCCCCGAGAGAGACCATAAACAGTAAGAGTATGAAAGGCCAGATGCAATGATTGTTCCTGATAAAACAATTTAATAGTCGGGCAAGAGGAGGGAGACAATGTAAAGCAGATTTACAGATAAAAATGGCAAGAATTATTATGATTCTTTATATACCATTACTCTCACTTTTATTTTGCCCTTTTAAATCGAAGTATTTTTAAATATTTCAGAACATTATAACAACTGTTTTTCTTAAAATTTACCATATTTAAGTATATACCTAGAAGAAAAATGTTATATATTAAAGGTAAGTGTTTTAAATCTTTATTACATTAGTCATTTAATTTGTGAATGTCTAAATAGGAGAATATTAAATGTTAAATGGTTTTTCTCATATTTTGAGGATCCTTTTTTTTTTTTAATGTTTACTTTGTAAAACAAGCAGTTCTTTATTTGGAGCCCATTTCTTGACGTAATTTTAAAAAATGGGATTGTGGTTAAGTGCATTATAATTTTTACAGAAATAGCATTATAATTGAGGGGTTGCAGTTTTGCTTGGGGGCTTTCTCCCAAATAAGTTTTTGCTAGGACTAACAGCACAATTTAAAACATTATATAGCCTGGACTTTTCTAATCTATCAGCTTTAAGGAGTAGTAGCTTTCATGGGCCCTCCTCTATTGCTGGGGAAAATTACAAATGTAGGCCAATATTTTTGATGCATATTTCAAAATCATTCCACATGGAAAGTTCATGATTGATACTTCTGAGTATAAATAATTATGAACACTATTGGAAGTGTAGTTTTCTGTTTCTTTGATGTTGAAAGGGTAAACTCAAACTTTAGAATTTTTAAAAGAAGCCCTAGAGGTTTAATTTTGGTATATTAGATACATATAAATATAGTAAGTGCTTACTATTACAATCTACAGTTTGTAAATATTGTGTAAAATGATATAAACAATATAGAATCCAGACGCTTTATGCTCCCCAAATTTTCAGTTTTATGCCTCAGTCTTTAGGGATAAATGTTAGTGAGACAATGGAGAAAAATTCTGTGTGTGAAGCTTGGGTAGAACTCTGGAGAGGACACGAGTCACTCATGAGCTCGAACTTCTGCCTGCTTCCCCCTTTGGAGATTTTGATTCATGGGACTGACGCATGGACGAGGTGCCGCTCGGATTGCTGGCTGACATGCCAAAAAGGTGTCAAGTATAAAGGTGCTTTGAGGCCTTCACAAAGTTCATGGGATGATTTCTAGACCCAATTTAGCTTTTATAGAGGGGAGGGGGACCCAAGTTGAAAACCTGCTCTTATTTAACACCTGTATAAGTGGGGACATGTAGTCATGTGTTGGATATGAACAAGTCAAGTTGCAGCTATATGAACTATTACCAGGCTGTTCCTTAATTCTTTGCCAATTGTTTGTTCCTTTATTTCTTATGAATTATTCTTAATGATTTGTGAAATCCCATTTCTCCAAAAATTTTCAATGTCAAAACTTAAACTTAGATCACAAGAAACTTATGCCTTTTACCTTCAGTTTCGGCAATTATTATTGCCCTGGCAACACATAACATATTTTGGAGGCCGTGAAGGTGTGTTTGCAGTAGAGGCCGAGATGGTTCTACTGGGGAAGTAAGTTGATTTCTGCACTGATGATTGTACTGTTCTATTTATTTATCAGCAGAATAAAATTGGAGAGTCTAATTTCTGTTCTTAGGTCATCTTCAGGAGAACACCATCTTGTTTGTACGGTCCGTGGGTGGGTCACCCTGGTGGGAAAAGGGAGGTGCTCCTGGATCTTGCAGAGTCTCTTCACCATTTCAGTGATCCCTCAACTGCCTCTGCCACTGAGTTGTTTCTTTGGGTGTTTATGAAGTGTTAGGGCTTCAGTCAACTTAGGTAGCATATCATAATTTCAGTCAAACCGTTTTTATTCTGAACAGCTCTAACCTAAAAGAACCACAATTCAGACTTCCCATGTAGGTATTTGTCCTATCTTTTGAATTGATAGGGCACATGTCCTGGTACAAAGTTTCGTGCCAATCAAAGATATAGCCCGAATGTTAAACTCAGTCACCTGCAATAATGGATAACTATCAATAAGTGTTTACTTTTAGAAGTTTATTGCTAATCAAGAACTGACTGCATTTTGTGTAATCTGTCCCTTTTTGCACCAGAATGCAGTAAGTATGAATGGTTTGCAGTGCCCGTCTATTGCATGCTCCTGTGTTAATAGCTTCTCCAGCCGTGTGAGTTTTGCAGTAAATGGCTGTTGATTAACTGTGTGGATAGAAGTAGAGAATTCATACAAGAATTTTTTAAAGTCAAGGACAAATGTATTTTAGCTCTAATTTAATCCTGAAGTTGTAATTGTGAAGCTTCGCCTCTGGTTTCTAATCTGCTTGTGTGTATTTCATAGTCCTGTTTCAGAAGTGTTCTCCAGCTCTTCATCACCATATGACGTGTCTCAGGAAACTAGTTGCTTCCCTGTCCTTTCCCTCATTAGTTGCCATGTGAAGATTTTGCATAATTTTGTTTAAATATTTCCATGTGCACAAACTTACCAAATAACAGAAAGGGTTTACTCCATGAATCTGTTTTGTTTTTTTGGGGGGGACAAATATCTGTTCATGTAAACCATTAAAGTTTTAATTTTATTTATAAGATTTTCATTTATGATAGTAGTGAACATTTATAAGTACAAGTATATGGGGGAATATTTTAACAAACCAAGAAAATCAGATTTTCTCAATGGCCTTATGCTGATTATAATGATGATGATGATCGTCATCATCATCATAATAGTAAGGCATCTATACCAGACTGACTTCTGCTCCTAATTAATTAAAATTGCCAGGCCCTGAGAATTGGATTGCATAGTTTTTACAGTTCTGTGTGAAAATGATACCGGGGAATGCCCTGTACATCTAACAGTCTATTTGTTAAAAGTATTGAAAATAAATATTTACCCTTTTAGTAATAACTTTAAAGATTTTTAAAAAAATTTTTATCCTTAACTAAATTTAGCATTAACAAGATCAGTCAGGGATAGTGTATATGTGTATCATTTATGATTTAGAGGTAAAATTTCCTTTGTTCAGTTCCCTGCTGATGGTTAGAAATCCTTAGCTGACTTCCAGGGAAGAATGTGGTCAAATGTGGCATCATAAGTGCCATTTTCAAATTTTTCTTAGGTAGGACCAAAGGTGATTTTTCTGTCACCTTTCAAAGAACTCTGTGACTGTTTTCCTTTCCTCATTTATGGAGGAATTGGAAGGCCAGTTGTTACATACATATTCCCAGGGAGCTGAGAGCTTCATTTCCACCATTTCAGGTCTTTAGACAAGAACTGGCTGCATTAGTGGGAGAAGAGCCAAGTGGATGAGTGGTGGAGTCACACCTTCCCTCACTCCCACCACCACCACCTCTTGACAAAGACAGGAGAGAGAGGTGAAAATAACATAAATTTTAATGCCAGATTTACCTCTTCCTGGAAGATGTGGTTCTTGGCCAAGTGTGTTCATTCAGCAGATGTGCATTTTGTGCCCTCAATATGTACAGCAATTCGTGAAGCTCTGCAGATTATTCTGAAAGGATTTCAGCCTGGATCTTCCTTCTGAGAGTTCATAGGAGATAACTAGAATATGAAGTGGAAACTCCTGAGTATCATAAGAGTGATAAATGTTGTGGGCCTTCTGAGAAGAGAGAGATTGTTTCTGCTAGGGAGATGATTTCAATGTGCTCATTCCTTTGAGTCTCCATTTTTTAGGAATTTAATTTATTCGTTTACTTCTTGCAAACATGTTGAGTCCTGGCTAGGTGCTAGGTGTTGTGAAGGCATAGGACTACAGTGTGAACAAGAGCGTCATGGCCAGCCTTTGCTTTTAAGGTATATACAGTCCAGTGAGGTAGATGAATATGAAACTAATCAATACATATGTGCACACATACACACATACATACATAGAACGTGATTTTTAAAAAAAGCCATAATGGAGGGGTCTGACCTTGTGTTGGGATGGAATCGGGGGTGGGGCGGTGGGAGTAGAGAATAAAGGCCAGGAAGGTTTCTTGAGCTCTAAAGTTTCACCTAAGGTCAGAAGAAGGAGAATTTAGGTGATGGAAATTGTGAGTCTCACCATTTCTTGAAACAACAACAACAGCAACAACAAAACATGGGTGCTTCTTTGTCAACTAAAACTCTCCATCTTTCAATTAAATGCTGTGTAGTTTATGTATGCTTCATTCAGTCACTTATTCATGAATCATTTCTTGAGTGCTGCGATGTGCAAGCCTCTGTCCTAGGATCTATGTGCTGGGCCAAAGTTAGATCCAAAAGGCAGTGTGTGATGTTTCTTGTTGACTGAGATGTCAGAGTGTCATTGTTATGGGAGAGCTCTTGTCATAAAACATAAGGCTGTTTTCATTTTTTTCAGGACAACAGCTTTGAGCAGTTTATTATTAATTATTGTAATGAAAAGCTGCAACAAATCTTCATTGAACTTACCCTTAAAGAAGAGCAAGAGGAGTATATACGGGAGGTAATGCTCAAATACTTCTAAAAAATGATTTTTCAGAAAACTATATAAACACGACCCTAACATCACGTGTATTGGAGTGTAGCAGTATTGTGTCTTTATAAAATGTGTTTGGTATGACATCCAAACTAACTGGGATTTTCTTTGCTACTGTGCTCCTGGTGCCCAGAACACACATTGAACACATAGTAGGTACTGAATAAATAATAGTTGACTTGAGTCTGTTCTGATTGGATTCCAGTGTGATTATGTTAAATAATGACTTGTCAAGAAACTAGTTTGAGGTGAATGGTCAAGCAACTGTGGTACATCCATACAATGGACTACCTCTCAACCGTAAAGAGGAATGGACAATTGATACATACAACATGGATGAATCGCAAATACATTATGATTTGTGAAGGAAGCCAGGTTCAAATAGCTACGTACTGTGTGATTCCATTTATGTACCATTCTGGAAAAGGCAAAACAATAGAGACAGAGAATAGTCGCTGGTTACCAGAGGATAAGAGAATAGGGAGGGTTTGCCTGCAAAAGGACAGACTGAGGGACTTTTGGGGGCTGATTGAGGCTGTGATTACATGACACTTTGCATTTGTCAAAACTTAGAGAACCGAATGCCAAAAAAGTCTATACGTAAATTTGAAACTAATTTGAGACTCCTTAATGCTGAAAAACATTGATATTGTAAATTTTATAATAAAAATAGCTAACATTTGTTGAGTGTGTGCTATATGGCAGGGATTGTACTAAGTACGATATATGGATTATCTCATTTAATGTAATTTAATGATAACCAAGTAGTGTTTGTAAAGTCTCGTCATCCTTAATTGTAAAATACTTAACTTGGTTTTTACTCTTTCATTTTAAAAATAGCCAGTCTTTTTCCAAAGATGAGATTACTTTTTCAAAAAATAAAACGGCAGATTATTTTATTGTGTCAATGTTTTTGTTTTCATTTGTTTGCTCAATGTTTTAGTTATGGCATTACCTATTTTTCTTTATTTTCTATAATGTTGTTTTAAGCCATCAGATACTGAATCCTTTTGTCTCAGTATAGATTTTTTCTAATGGGACTGTTAGCTCCAGTAACTTAATAAAACAACCCATTTAATCTAATGCTAAATCAAATATTTCACCTTTCTTTTAGAATGATCATTATGCCTTAGAAATGCCTTATACTTGTCTGGCACCTTTTGGGAACATAAACATCTTAAAAGCAAGATTCATTCTCTTCCTGTCTTCTCATCAAACAGAGAATGCTCTAACTTTGATCTGTAACTTAAAACAGTTAGTAGAGATTGTTTAAAACACTCTGAGAGTATATAGGAAGATCCCTAGCTTGCTGTATGAATTAAATGTCTTCCTCTCAGAAGAAAAATAAATGTTTACTCTTCTGGACAAAGTGTAAGCAGACATAGAATGCTTGCATTTGGCCTTACATGTTTGGCTCCATAGCTAGTATAAGAATCCACTGATAGGTTTTCGTGATTTTTCTTAGGTTGAAAATACTTTATTTTAGCACTGGGCTCTTTTTACACTTGAAATAGTTTACTACCCTGTGACTTTATATTTAAGAATATCTGAACAATCTCGACTTGTTTTTATCCATAGGATTGACCCTAAAAATAATTTTTTCTTTTTAGTACATAATTAAGAACAGAAAAATTTAGGCCTTAGATTCTTGGGATCATGTTCTGACTTATTTCCTTATAAACACTGTAAATATACACAAAGTGATATTGACCCAAGGGCCTGTTGAGTAAATGTTTGGCCCAGGGCCAGTGACGTGCATGGGAAATTGCTACAGATGGGAGAGTGGGATGGGAGGCCGTCTCAGAGCAGTTCAAGGTCATTCGTTTCAATCAGATCATGTCAGTGGTGCATGCTGCATTTAGAAAGTTTGGGTAACCAGAAGATGACATTTGCACACTGATTCTGCAAAAGAAATATTCAGAGAGGAAGTAAAATATTGATGAGATGGGCAAAGTATTTTATGGATAGTGGTATGTTGGCATCAAAATATAGAATTTGATTTTGTTTTTTTTTTGTTCTAGGACATAGAATGGACTCACATTGACTACTTCAATAATGCTATCATTTGTGACCTAATAGAAAATGTGAGTATGTAGGTGCAGTTTTGGGGGTGGGGGGAAATGCTGGTACCACATTTCATTACTTATGAATAATTGTATGGCCTTCAATGTTCAAGCATTAGTATTTTTTAACAGTTTTCTTTAAGAAACTGCAGAGTTCTGGAAACTTTATTATAGCCCTAAGAGATCAGGCGCCATTCTTGAACACAGCCCTAGATGCTTGGACATTTTGAATCTTACGCAGGATCCCCCGTGCTCATCCTGCTACCCCGTCCTGGAGCCCAAGGCTGTAAGATGCCAGGCGCTTGGATGCACCAGGCTCTCTTGTGTGGCTGGAGCCCAGGCCCCATCCATGGCTTCTGGGAGCACAAGTACCATTCACTGTAGGTTCAGAGCAGCTGTTCCATCTTTTTGTTAAATCAGGATACCCATTTCATTTCTAAACTCTAGTGAACTCTTAACATTCTGTTCAAGTTAAGATAACTTGAGGATAAAAGGACAACCTCTGAGGCTGAATTTAGTAGGACCACAGAAGTGGTTCAGAGAAACAAGGGATCCTGTGCAGGGGATATTGCAAGTGGGACTCTGCAGGTGGCCAAGCGCCATGGAATTTTTCAGGTGATCCAAGTATGTGTATGAATATGTGAAAAATTACTGGATAATTTTCTTCTGAGTCCAAGATTTTTGCTTTCACATTGTTTCCTGTAGTTTATTGTAAATTACGTAGTTGGGGGGGAGACTGATTTTGTGTGTGAAAACAGGAAACTCTTTGTTTTTAGGCTTAGAATTACTAACTCTCCTGACCTTGATAAAACAGTAATTTGAAACAATGCATAACCCTTATTGTTGTACAGCCCTTATAACTCTCAGTGGTGAGTGAGTGCTGTGTTTTAGGAATGAAAGCACAGGCTCTAAGTGTACAGCCAGTCACTTTTTATTCATCTTTAACAAGTTCTTTTGGAAATAGAGAGTTAGCCAGTATTTCTTTTTCAATATTCAGGATATTCCTAAGAACTGCCTCTTTGATTAACTTGAGCATTTAAAACTATTCAAAAAACATCACTGTTTTTCAATAAACTTTGTTTTGAAAAATCTGAATCATATTAGAATGTAAACACTGATATTCCCCCTAAGCAACTCAGAACTCTGTTCTAAATTTTGTGACCAAGATAATTTGCTCTGGGACCTATAACATTCAGAATTCCCGACTAGCACTTTTTTTCCATAAATATAACATGGCATATAATTATTTCCCTTTAAGGGAAAAAACAACAACAACAACAATAATGTGCTTGATTTAACTACATTATGTCAGCGAAAAATCCCCTTGCATATATGATTGAAGGAACTCATGTTCACAGAGGAGCCTGGGTACATAAAGGAAATGTTTCCTTCCAGCATCACTTAACAACAATATTTACTCTGGGGCTGTTATGAACAAACTTGATTCCTGAGAGTCCAGCTTCCCCCAGGGTTAGCCTGGAATGAATAAATGCTGGTCAGAGGATGTTGTGACCCTGTGAGGGCAGCAGCCTTGCCTTGGTGAAAGTGGGTGGAGTTGATCCTCAGCGAGGAAGGATCTTTCTCTTGGGAGTGGAGACGTGGGCCATCCATTAACATGGCCTGTAGGGACAGTCCACCCTTATTTAGGAAGGCAGGAGATTGCTGATTTCTGATCAGTTTATGACTGACTGCTCTTGGGATAAAATATCATCAGTGGCTCTGAATACACAACAAACATATATCTACTCATGTTTAACATCAATTTAGAAATTTTATATGGAACCAGAATTTTATTCTAAACAGATAATCTTAAAACAATTTGATTACATTGATCATGAATTGCAGCATCCCAAGTCACAGCACTTTTTTTTTCCTCCAGAAAATAAACTCTATTTTGAACACGTGAGCAATTTTGGCAACATCTGAAAATCAATTTCCTTCCCAAGCTATAAATCAAATATTGACTTTTAAAAGTCTGTGTTTTGTGATTGATAACAACATACTACAGACACTGCATTGTCACATTACATTTTGACTTTCAGATTCCTTGCAGTTTGAGCCTTTGAGGTCTCTTAAGCCTTTTGCAACTGATAATTTTGCAGTTAATCAGCTGAGTCAGGAGGCTAAGATGACTCCTGAGTCCTGTTCCATGGGGGGAAGGAGTGGGAGAGACTGGTACAGACACATACCCACCCACATACACACCTGGTACATGATGGAAGAGGGCTGACTTCTGCATCCTTTTGTTATTTGTTTTGCCCCTCTGCTTTTTGTTTTAACTGAACGGAATTTGCTTGTGACTAAGTTGATTGTGTTTGATGGAGTAAGTAGGAGCGATTATTAAAACAATACAGTGAGGAAGGAAGGGAACCTTTTTTATTTCCTTTCTCCCAGAACACAAATGGAATCCTGGCCATGCTGGATGAAGAGTGTCTGAGGCCTGGCACGGTCACCGATGAGACCTTCTTAGAAAAGCTGAACCAAGTCTGCGCCACCCACCAGCACTTTGAGAGCAGGATGAGCAAGTGCTCTCGGTTCCTCAACGACACGTCTCTGCCTCACAGCTGTTTCAGGATTCAGCATTACGCTGGCAAGGTATGGGAGAGCTGTGAGCTTTGAGGCAAGCCGGCAGTCACGGACCCTTAGGAGACTGTGCCTCAGAGATGGGCATTCTAACCAGGGCTAACTTGTGAGGATAAGTTGAGCTGCTGAATGGCTGAATCAGTAAATACTCAATTGAAATAGAGTCTGGACCATACTGAATAAAATCATATTAATTCTGAGAACCAAGTGCAATGCCAGTGGTTGGGCCACTGGCCAAATACATTTAGAAATTCGATTTTATTATTTTTGAAAAGCACAAATCCTATCCTATTAAAAAAAAAAAAAAAAAAA